>CAJVPU010000802.1:0-15375 GCA_910591775.1 Dentiscutata heterogama | reverse complement strand
ATTTATTATGTTTTTCTTAATAAAAATCTTGTGTAACAATGGCTCGTAGGGTCATTTTTCTAGCAAAGATCCCATTTTATAAATAAACTATATACTATATGCAGATAATTAACATGTAAGTGAAAAACAGAGAAGTAATATTTAATAGAGAATTGTACTAATTATAAAATGTGTATATTATTTTATAAATAAACTATATTCTATGTATGGGTAATTAACATGTAAGTGAAAGAACAAAGAAGTAATATTTGATAAAATATGTACATTATTTTATAAATTAACTATATACTTATTTCTAATAATTTAACATGCAAGTGAAGTAGATAGTTATATATTTAAATATTTTTTAAATTTGTAAAAATCTTTATCTACTGCAATCATTATCAAATCTATCAATATTTTTTAATTATTTTATTTATACTTACATTTTATTACCAATAGAAATATTATGGGTTGAGATCCTGTAGCCTAGTAGTCTAAGTACCCAACTCTCCACGAGTGGGTTTTGGGTTCAAGTCCTAGTAAATACGTTTATCTATGAATATTTGAATATACTTACATGTGGGAAGTCCAAGTAAGTACTTATTTGGAATAGGAATTTCTAGAAAGAGGTCCATTGTGGAGAGATGGCACTATGTATAACAGGTGAATATTACTGAAGGTTCTATTATCTGAAGGTTGTACATGTAAATCCTCAGTTGGCATAGGTAGCACCAACAACCCCTAAGGTAGCATTGGGGATCTTGATTGGGAGGATAACCAAACAGTAACTAGAATTGGAGTAGTGAAAAAAGTGGTGAAACACAAAGGGATTTGTGATAAAGAATTGGCTTTACCAAATTTGAAACACCTCTGGCATCGTGTAGAATTCTCTGGCCAATAAGAAGTTGAAGCATGGAGGCGTGTACATGTTGATAAATCCAACAGGCTCTAGTCATACCTATATGGAAGTCTTCAGTCATTAAGAGAATCTGGGACCACCAATATAGATATAGCTGGTATAAGTGCATGTAGTTGTAACCAAGCTACAACTGCTGAGAATCACCATAAAAAGAAACAATAACATACTTGTTATGCAAGGAGCCTCATGATGCCATCCAACTATACTAAATACTGGAAGCATATACGAAACATGCCTAGGCACCTCATCACTATATTGAGAGGTACAGTTGTTAGCACAATTACCAAATTCAATGTGTTAAGACCTGGATCCCAAAGTCACAGGAAACCAGCTAGTTATGGCAGTATACAGGCTTGAGATACTTACCCAATTGGGTAGAAGCAGCTACATGGCTTGAGATATGAACTCCTGGAAGTATGCTAGTAGGGATTAAGGGAAAATCTCTCTGTCAGGCACACCAAACCAGAAGCAAAAAGTGTCTACTTGAAGTAACATACACCAATTTGGGAGTTGAGATAGTAGGTAATATGGGTAATGTAGTGAACATGTAAATACTAATTGGTGGTTGGAGAGGAAAGTACAAATCCAAGTTAGCTGTATAGTGGGAGTACAAGAAGGCTCTGGTGGGTTTTAGCCATGGATAAATGGTTTGTATAACTTGATGGCCTAATTTTAGTTCTTATATATAATATGTATATGTATCGGCACCATTATATGTCAATTATTTAAGTATTAAATAAAGTTCAGGGCAGGTGCTACACCCTGAATATTAAAAAAAAAAAAAAAAAAAAACTAATAGAAATATTACTTCTCTGTTCTTGAAGAATTCAGAATTTTGTAATGAACTTTGAATTAGGCGGTAAAAATAGTTAGAGTTGAATTAGTTATAGTAATTTCTAAGTTACTATAGAAATTCTGTTACCAGTATTGTAAAAATCATGTTATAAAACTTTTATTCTAGTGGTATATATATATAGGATGTAGTTTACTAAAATCTTGATTTTTCTACTCATGATGTCATTAATATAAATGATCAAAATATTGTAATACATAATTGCAGATGATCACATGCATGTATCTATGCAAAGTTTTCTCACATTTTTTTTCAGATTAATCAAAAACGTGAATGTAATTCATGCAATGTTTGACATAAAAAGGTTATATCACAATTATATTATATACGTGTTTCAATTTATCCAATCAAATTATAAATAAAAGACCGTTAGTAAAATGTGTTGTCAGTATTATGACTTCGGTGGAAATGGTATTTAATATAATTGATTTCGGGAAATTAACTCGTAACCATCTTGTAAGCCTTGGCTAGTATCACTTATTTCTTATTAAAGTAATAATTAGTTTTCACTGTTGTGTAAACAAATGAATTTAGCGCTTGTAAATCTATTTACTATTGCATCTAAACTTGAATTTGAGAACATGAACTCAATTAATTCAGTTTATATAGCAAAAATGTTCTTGTTAGTCAGCAAATTTTATTTATAATTAATTTACAGAAACATGCTAGAGTCTTAATTAATACTCTAACTAAAAAGATTTACAAATTTTATTTCAATGGCAATGAATACGCTTTTAAACATAATATTTGACCGGTAACAGTTCGTGTTCAGGGGCTGCGCGGGCTGTGTCTATTCATAGGTCTGAGTGGCTTTGTTATTTAAAATTGCTAATCTTCATACAAATTTATAAATTTATAAAAATTTGACCTAAATTGCATCTCATGCAATATTGATATTTCGGTTAATGAATTTAACTTATTTTTTAGGTAAAAACTTATTATTATTTACATGTGCTCAAATCAGGGTTGACAATAGAATTTGTTAAGCTCTGAAAAAATTCCCAATGGATATTGTTCATTAGGCCAATGTAAATATTCTATTGGGTATCTGCTAAGCCATTGTAGTCCAATGGCCAAGCTGATCTAAACTTTACTGATTATGGCCATACATAGTTTCAAATAAACAAGCTTATTGCTTATATCTAAGTAACAAAAATTTTATAATGGTTTTTTGAACAATCTAACTTTATACTAATTTATGAATTAGGATGACTATTTAAAAATTTTGATCTCAACTTGTATCTTGATATTTCGGTTGGTTTTTATATACACTAAGTAGTAGTTTCGAAAAATAAGCTTTTTATTTCTGTCTGTGCAAAGAAAAGTTATGTTTGTATAACACTTTTTTTGTGTTGTAACAAATTTCGTATAATTTATATATTAGAAAAGCTACTTATAAATATTGATCTAAAATTACATCTCATTTGATACCGAAATTTAGTTGATGAATTTAACTCAATTGTATCTTATATATACAGGTCTACTGTTGTTTATGCTGAGCAATGGCTTGGTAATGGTTGTATCTGTGTAATGAAAAGTTTATTGTGGCTTTGAAAATGCATTATTATATAAATGCATGTTTTTACTTTACACAATGTTTTCTTTTCGTTTTTTAAAAAGAAAGTATTAACAACTTTTTACAAAAAAAAAAATGCAGATAGTAAAAGTTTTAGCGATCTCGATGCTAATTGTCCAATTGACAATTATTACTCCTTCATTTTCCTGGGCGCTTAGAAAACGAGGTATTTATGTGACAGATTAAAACGAAATCGAATTAAAATGAAATATTATCCAATGTAAAAATAGACAAGCCACCGAAAAATAAAAATTTTTGAGGTGCATTTTTTAGGGTTAGAGATTAGTGTTAGAGGTTAGTTTTAGGTTAGAGGTTATAATAAGCAAGTATAAGTTGGTTTTGAAGAGTTAAATGAAACCTCATTTCATTTTAATCTGATTTCATTTTTATTCACGACATTAAATATTAAAAATTCAATATTATTAAAGTTAAGATATTTTCTTGTAAATAAAGCAGTAAATAAAATGCTAACTTTATTATTTTTTTTAGGTAATGAATTAGCAATCATATTAATCACTAGATTAACATTAATAAATTTGAAGGCTTTAATAAAAGACTCTAATTATTTATATGTAGATACCCGTTAAGTATATGAAACTATTTTATGAATTAAGAACTTATAATAATCTTTTATTAATAAAACCATCTCTAATTATCTCTAATTATTTATATTAGGTCTTTTCTTTACCCTCTGTTGAGTATACAAGAATATTTTACAAGTTAAAGCCTTATAATCTATATGATATTAAATAAAACGTCTCTATAATTTATATGTAAATTAAATTATCAGCCTGTGAGTTTAGACTATAAGATAAATTAAACTTTATAATAATCTACTATTATATTAACTTATTTAATTATGTAAATTAAATTGCTAGGCGGTGAATACAAGACCAATTTATTAATTAAAGACTTTATAATATATATGTCGTGCCTCAGATCAATTCTTGCGTCAGATTAAAACCGGCCTAAGTTAGATTAGGGTTAGGGTAAGAATCTGGGAAGGATTTGGGCTTAATTTAAGTCAATCAATGTCGATCAGTTAATGCGGGCCAAAAAGTTGACATCTGACGCAAGCATTAATCTGAGGCACAACATATATATGTTATTAAACAAAACATTTATATGTAAATTAAAATTACTAGCTAGTGAGTATAAGACTATTTTATGAATTAAAGACTTTATAATATTCTACTACTAAAAATAAAACGTAAAATTATTTATATGATAATAATTATTAGCTTGTAAGCATATGGCTATCCTAAAAGTTTATTAAAATCTACTGTTAAATAAAACACCTCTAATTAATTCTATGTAATTTAATTACTAGGCAGTGAGTATAAAACTAATTTATGAATTAAATACTTAATGATTATTTATTATCAAATAAACATCTCTAATCATTTATATGTAAATTAAATTATTAGTAAGTAAGTATAAGACTATTTTATGAATTAAAAGTTTTACAATTAAATAAAATAACTATCACTTATATGCAAATTAAATTACTAGATGGTGAGTATAAAACTATTTATGAATTCAAAATTTATAATTATCTAAAACATTCCAAATTAATTAAATGTAAATTAAATATAAATTAAATTACTAGACAGTAAGTATAAGACTATTTTTTTAATTGAAACTTTATACGATTAACAAAATATATCGAATTATAAAATGCAAATGAAATTTTAGATTGTGAGTATAAGACTATTTTATAAATTACAAACTTCATAAAAATTTACTGCTGAATAAAATATCTGCATGCAAATTAAATTACTAGGCAGTGAGTATAAGACTGATATATAAATTAAATCCCTTATAATTATCCACGATTAAATAAAACAATTCTATTATTTATATATAAATTAAATGACTAGACGGTGAGTAAAAACTATTTTGTAAATTAAAAATTTGGAATAATTTACAATTAAACAATATTTCCCTATTTAATTATATGTAAATTGAATGATTAGAACGTAAGTATAAGATTTATCTTATTGTAATAATTATTATTAATAAATAAAAACATTCTGATTATTTAAATTAAATCATAGAATGTAAGTATAAACCTATTTTATAAATAAAATTTTATAACAATCTTATTATTAAATTAAATATAACTAATTATTTTTATGCAAATTAAATTACTAGGCGGTGAATATAAACCTAATTTATAAATTAAATCTTTATGATAATATATTATTAATTATATATATGTAAATTAAATCATTAGATCGTAAGTATAAGGCTAATTTTCTGAGCTAATTTCTGTAATAAGCTTTTTATTAAATACAGTAATCATCTCTAATTAATTATTTGTAAATTAAATAATTAGAATGTAAGTATAAAAATATTGCACAAATTAAAAATTTAACAATAGCCTTATTAAATATAACCTCTCTAATTAATCATATGTAAATTAAACTACTAGGCGGTGAGTAAAAACTAATTTTATAAATTTAAGGCTTTATAATAATCTACTATTAAATAAAATATCTATATTTATTTATACAAATTAAATTACTAGTGAGTGAGTATAAGACTATTTTATAAATTATAACTTTACAATAATCTACTATTAAATAAAACGTTTCTAATTATCTATATGTATATTAAATTACTAGCGGGTATGTTTATAAGACCTTATAATTATCCACTATGAATTAAATAAAATATCGCTAATTATTTATGTGCAAATAAATTATTAGAATGTAAGTATATGACTATTTATAAATTAAAAATTTTATAATTTAAATAAATCAATTCTATTATTTATATGTCAATTAAATCATTAGTCGGTGAGTATATGTATAGGACTATTTTATAAACTAAAAACTTTGAGTTATAATAATTAAATAAATAAAATTATACTTATTTATATATGATCTTAACCATTAGACTGTAAGTATAAGGCTATTTTACAAATTACAAACTTTACAAAAATTTACAGTTAAATAAAATATCTTCAATTATATACATGCAAATTAAATTACTAGGCGGTGAGTATAAGACTAATGTATAAATTTAAGTCTTATAATAATCCACTATTAAATAAAACACTTATATATAAATTAAATTACTAGACGGTGAGTATGAGACTATTTTATGAATTAAAAACTTTGTAATAATTCATTAAATAAACAATTTATAATTTGTATGTAATTAAATTACTAGGCAGTAAGTATAGACTATTTCATGAATTACAACATTATAATCTATTAAATATACATATTAATTATTTATACGCAAATTAAATTATTAGAAAGTGAGTATAAGACTACCTTATAAATTAAAAACTTTATAATAATTTATCAAATAAAATAACTATAATTATTTATATATGTATAATTTAAATTTATTAGATTGTAAGTATAAACCTTTTTATAAGTTGAAAACTTATAATAATTTACTGTTAAATAAAATACGTATCTCTGTTATTTATATGCAAATTATAAATTACTAGGCTGTGAATATAATATTATTTATAAATAAAAAATTTATAATAATCTACTATAAAATATCATTTCTAAGTATCTATTGTATATTCAAATTAAATTATTAGATGGTAAGTATTAGACTGCTTTGTAAATTAAAACCTCATGATAATTTACTATTTATAAAATATTTCTAATTAATTATATATAATTATTTAGAATGTAAGTATAAAACTATTTTATAAATTTTATAATAAAATAGTTCTAATTATTTATATGTAAATTTAATTACTAGTTGGTGAGTATAGAAGTATATAAGACGATTTTATAAATTAAAATTTTATATAATAATCTATTGTTAAATAAATAAAATATTCTCAATTATTTATAAACAAATTAAATTACTAGATTGTAAGTATAAGATTATATTGTTAATTAAAATTTTTAAATTAAATAAAACAATTATAATCATTATATATATTATTAGATGGTAAATATATCTATAAGACTATTTATAAATTAAAAACTTATAATCATCTATATATATTAAATAAATAAAACACTTCTAATTTATGTAATTTTAATTATTAGATTGTAAGTATAAAATTATTTTTTAAATTATAAATTTTACAATTAAATAAACCATTTCAAATTATTTATATTTAAATTAAATCACTAGGCGGTGAGTATAAGACTAATCTACAAATTAAAGCCTTTATAATAATCTACTATTAAATAATTATTTATATGTAAATTAAATTTAGTTAGTAAGTATAAGACTATTTTATAATTTAAAGATTATAATTATCTATTATTAAATAAAAAAATCGTCTCTAATTGTTTGTATATATATTTAATTACTAGACAGTGAGTATAAAACTATTTATAAATTAAAAACTTAACTGTTACTATAAATGAAATTTCTATTATATATATTTAAACCACTAGGCGGTGAGTATAAGGTTATTTTATGAATTAAATAATCTATTAAACCTTTCTAATTATTTATACGTAAATTAAATTACTAGGCGGTGAGTTTAATCCCATTTTATGAATTAAAAGCTTTGTGATAATATGGGGTCTTTGCCTTGAAAATCAATTCGGACAAAAATAAATCCGTGTATTAGTTCACGTATATATTTAAATCTCCTTTTGCCTTTATTGATTCGAAACATTATTCTATAAACTATTAAACCATAAAGACGAAAGGGTTTACATATAAACATAAATTAAATACACGACTTCGTTTTGTCCGAATTAGCCCGATCGGAAATGTCGGAAGGTGATTTTCAAGGTAAAGACCCTATATATAAATAAGCATCTCTAATTATTTATAAATATATTACATTAATAGAATGTAAGTATAAGATTATTTTATTAATTAAAATTTCATTAAAATTGCTTTAAATAAATATTTCTAATTATTTATGCTCGATTAACTTATTAGGCGGTGAGTATAAGACTAATGTATAAATTAAATCCCTTATAATAATCCACTATTAAATAAAACATTTCTATTATTATATATAAATTAAATTGCTAGGCGGTGTGTATAAGATTATTTTATGAATTATAAACTTTACAATAATCTATTAAGCAAAATATTACTAATTATTTATTATTCATATGTAAATTAAACTATCAGAATGTAAGTATAAACCTATTTTATAAATCAAAAATTTTATAATAGTCTTATTACCGTATAGGCGCGTATAACGCGCATCTGTGCGTTATTTTGAGACCCTACGCGTTATTTCAAATCGTTTTCTTAATTTTGAAGAAAAAATTTACAGCTTTTAAGAACTTTCCAGAGATTATGTATGTGGGGTGCGTTATTTCGGGACGCACATACTATGCGCATGGCCATTATTTTGAGTCAAATATGCGATTTTCAAATAAAATGGAATTTTCAAAATAACGCCAATGTGCATTATTACGAGCCTATACGGTATTAAATAAACATTACTAATTATTTATATACAAATTAAATTACTAGGCGGTGAGCATAGGATTGATTTATAAATTAAAGATTTAATAATTAATCTATTATTAATAAATTAAATATTTCTTATTAATTAGTTAGTAAGTATAAAATATTTTATAAATTATAATTTTTAATAATCAACTATTAAATAAATTATCTCTAATTTTTATATGGAAATTAAATTATTAGATGGTAATTATATAAGATCGTTTTACAAATAGTATACTATTAAATAAACCAACTCTAATTACTTATATGTAAATTAAATTACTAGCCCGTGAGTATAAGACTATTTTATAAATTAAAACCTTTATAATACCTATTATTAAATAAAACATATCTAATTATTTATATATAACTTAAATTATTAGAATGTGAGTACTGGCTATTTTATAATAGACTATTGTATTAAATAAAACATCTCTAACTAATTATATTACTAGGCTGTGAGTATAGGACTAATTTATAAATAAAAACTTTATAATAATCCACTATTAAACAAAACATCTTCAATTGATAATATGTAACTTAAATTACTAGACGGTGAGTATAAGACTAAATTATAAATCGAAATTTATAACAATCTACTATTAAATAAAATATCTCAAATATTTTAAATGTAAATTAAATTATCAGATTGTGAGTATACAAGACTATTTTATTAACCAAAAATTATAACAATTTACCATTATATAAACACCTCTAATTATTTATATGTAAATTAAATTATTAGCTTGTAATTATAAGCTATTTTATAAATTAAACTTTTTATAATAATTTTATTATTAAATAAACTACCTAATTTTTATATGATGATTTATACGTAGGTTTTTTAACTACTACACGTTGAGTATATAAGAATGTCTTACAGATAAAAATTTTATAATATTTATACTCTATAAATCAAATATCTCTAATTAATTGTATGCAAATCAAATTACTAGCTTGTGAGTATAATATTATTTATAATTAAAATTTTGTAATAATTAATATTAAATAAAACATCTCTAATTAAATATATATAAATTAAATTACTAGGCAGTGAGTATAAAACTAATTTATGAATTAAAAACTTCATGATAATCTATTATTAAGTAAATCATTTCTAATTATTTATATTTAAATTAAAATACTAGTCGGTGAGTTTAACTATATAAAGACTTTATAATAACAACTATTAAATAAAACATCTCTAATATGTAAATAAATCGTTTTTAAGAATGTGAGTACAAATCTATTTTAAACCTTTATAATAACATACTATTAAATAAACATAATTAATTAATTATATATAAATTAATTTGTTAGGCTGTGAGTATAAGACTAATTTATGGATTAAAAACTTTATAATTCTACTATTAAATAAAACATCTTTAATTATTTATATGTAAAATTAAATTACTAGTTTGTAAGTATAAGACTATTTTACGAATAAGAGACTTTATCTACTATCGAATAAAACCTCTCTAACCAAATTAAATTACTAGATGGTAATCATAAGATTATTTTATGAATTAATAACTTTATAATAATCTATTAAAACTTTATGATTATTTATACGTAAATTAAATTACTAGGTGGTGAGTATAAAATTGTTTTATAAATTAAAAACTTTATAACTTATTATTAAATAAAACACCTTTAATTAAATATATGTATTATATCATTAGGTTGTGAGTACAAGACTATTTTCTAAATTACAAACCTCATTATAATTTACTGTTAAATAAAACATCCTAATTATTTATATATATGCAACTAAATCACTAGGCCGTGAGTATAAAATTAATTTATAAAATTTTAGCCTTTATAATAATCTATTCTTAAATCCATTTATTTATATGTAAATTAAATCATTAGAACGTAAGTATAAGGTTAATTTTTTTGTAATAACCTTATATTAAAAAATCATCTTTAATTTTTACATATAAATTAAATTGCTAGAATGTAAGTATAAAACAATTTTATAAATTAAAAAATTTATATAAGTCTTATTATTAAATAAAACATTTCTAATTATCCGTATGCAAATTAAATTACTAGGCCGTGAGTATAAGACTAATTTATAAATCAAAGCCTTTATAATAATCTGTTATTAAAATCTCCGATTATTTACATGTAAATTAAATTACTAGGAAGTGAGTATAAACCTATTTTATGAATTAAAAACTTTATAATAATTAATTAAGTAAATCATCTCTAATTATTTATATATAATTAAATTATTAGATTGTAAGTAAAGATTGCTATATAAATTACAAACTTCAAAATAATCTACTAAATATCTCTAATACAGGCTGTGAGTATAAGACTAATTTATAAATTTATAATACTGTAACTATTAAATAATGCATCTCTAATTATTTGTATGTAAATTAAATTATTAGTTGGTGAGTATATAAGACTATTATATAAATTAAAACTATAATATTCTGTTATTAGATAAATAGAACAGTTCTAATTAATTATTAATATGTATATTAAATTACTAGTCGGTGAGTATAAGAATTTAATAAATTAAAACTTTATAACAATTGTTACGGTAAATAAATCATTTCTAATTATTTATAAAATATTAGACTGTAAGTATATGTATAAGACTACTTTATAAATTAAAAACCTTTACAATATTCACATATGCTATTAATAAATGAAACATCTCTAATTATTTAAATTATTAGATCGTAAGTATAAGATATTTTATAAATTTAAAATTTATAAACACTTCTAATATTTTATATATAATTAAATCTTAGGCGGTGAGTATATGTATAAGGCTAATAAATCATAATAATCTATATATTATACTATTAAATAAACAGTGTTGGCAAAAAATTGGACATGGACACTATTTGAATTAGTCCATGCCAATATTTGTCCAGTCCAAATAAAATCTTTATTATACAATTCTTATGTGAGTACCTAGCCATTTTCATGCATGTTATTGGCCGATTCTAACAAACTTTGTTCGCCTCCTATCGGAGGTGAACAAAATTTGTGTACAGTATCTCGATTGAAAAATGACACAATAAGATGCAGAAAATGCTAGGTGCTTACGTCAAAATGTACAATAATGTAGTTATTGGTCATGTAGTTAATGATAATCGCTGATTCCTTCACAGCAGACACCGCTTTATGACGTGCCCTTCGGTCACGTCATAAGCACAGTGTCCTAGTGAATAATCAATATCACCAACAACATGGCCAATAACGAGTACTTATTGATATAGTTCAAATGCCAACACGATAAATAAATAAGCATCTCTGATTATTTTTATGTAATTTAATTATTAGATTGTAAGTATAAGGCTATTTTATAAGCCCAAAAATTTATAATTAATATAAAAAAAAAACATTTTAATTATTTTTTATATGTAAATTAAATTACTAGGTGGTGAGTTAAAACTAATTTATATATTAAAGACTTCATAATAATCTGTTATTAAATAGAACATCTCTATCTATTTATGTGTAAATCAATTATTAGATGGTAAGTATAAGACTATTTTCACGAATTTAAAACTTTATCTACTATTAAATAAGGCAACTTCTATTTCCACCATTAGCCGTAATTTAGCTATGATATTTGTCATATCTATATTAGTTTTAAGTCGTGTTAATGACATGGTGGAAATAGCAAATTTCCGTAGTGGAAATAGACGTTCTCACATCACTAAATACTTATATGCTAATCAAATTACTAGGTGGTGAGTCTAAGACTATTTTATGAATAAAAGCTTTATAATAATCTACTATTAAATAAAAACTTCTCTAATTAATTATATGTAAATTAGATGGTGAGTATATAAGACTATTTTACGAATTAAAATCTTTATACTATCAAATAAAACACCCTCATTTCTATATCAATTAAATTGCCAGTTTGTAAGCATAAGACTATTTTATAAATTACAGTTTCATAATAACTTATTATTATATAAAACATCTCTAATTATTTATATGCAAACTAAATCACTAGGCCGTGAGTATAAACCTAATTTATAAATTTAAGCCGTTATAGTAATCTATTCTTAAATCTATTTATTTATATGCAAATTTAATTATTAGTTGGTAAGTATAAAACTATTTTATGATTAAAATTTATAATAATCTACTATTAAATAAAATATCTCAAATTACATACATATAATTAAATCATTAGTTAGTAAGTATAAGACTATTCTATAAATTAAAATTTTTTTACAATAAGTAAACCATTCTAATTATATATTTATATATAAATTAAATTATTAGCTGGTGAGTATATAAGACTATTTTATAAGTAAAATACTTTATAATAATTTATTAATAAAATATATCTGTTTTTATATAATTAAATTACTAGAACGTAAGTATTGGGCTATTTATAAATTAAAAATTTTATAATAATCTACTATAAATAAATTATCTTCAATTATTATATATATTAAATTATTAGAGTGTAAGTATTTTATAAATTAAAACCTATATATACTATTGAATAAATAAAACACTACTATCTTATTTATATATATAAATTTAATTATTAGATTGTAAGTATAAAACTATTTTATAAATTAAAATTTTACAATTGAATAAAGCATTTCTGATCATTTATATGCAATTAAATTACTAGGCTGTGAGTATATGTCTAATTTATACATTAATGCCTTTATAATAATATATTATTAAATAATATATCTCTAATTATTTGTATATATATTAAATTGCTAGCCGGTGTGTATAAGACTATTTTATAAATTAAAAGCTTTATAATAGTATACTATTAAATCAAATATCATTAATTCTTTATATACAAATTAATTATTAGTTCGTAAGTATAAGACTATTGTATTTATAAAATTAAAAACTTTATAATTATCTACTGTATTTTAAGTAAAAATATCCAATTATTATATACAAATTAAATTATTAGATAGTTAGTATTAAGACTATTTTATAAGTTAAAGACTTTATACGTAATAGTCTACTATTAAATAAAATATCTCTAATTATGTATATGTAAATTAAATTACTAGGCGGTGAGTATAAGATTACTTCATATATTAAGAACTTATAATACTGTAATTTATTAAATAAAACATCTCTATTTATATATAAATTAAATTATTAGGTTGTAAGTATAAGACTAGTTAATAAATTAAAATTTTTTAATAAATTAAAAATTTTTATAAGTTAAAAATTCTATATTTAAATAAAAAATACTTCTAAATATATATATATACTAATTATATTACTAGGCTGTGAGTATAAAGACTAATTTATAAACCAATACCATTATAATAAATCTATATTAAACAAAACTTCTCTAATTAACTATATGCAAATTAAATTTCTAGCCGGTTAATATAAAAATATTTTATGAATTAAGAACTTTATGTTAACACGTATTAAACAAAATATCTCTAATTGTTTATATGTTAATTTAATTTTAGAATGTAAGTATAAGACTATTTTATAAATTAAAAAATTTATATTAAATAAAACATCGATTAATTATATATAAATTAAATTATTAGGCGGTGAGTATAAGATTATTTATAAATTAAGACCTTAATAATAATTTATTAAATAAAATATCTTTATTTAAATCAAATTATTAGCGCGTAAGTAGAAGATTATTTTATAATTAAAATTTTATAATAATCAACAACTACAGTATTAAATAAAAACATCTAAATTAATTATATATAAATTAAATTACTAGAGAGTGAGTATATAAGACTATTTTACGAATTAAAACCTTTAATACTATTAAATAAAACGTCTTAATTATTTCTATATAAATTAAATTACTAGCCAGTGAGTATAAAAGCCATTTTACTAATTAAAAACTTTGCAATAATCTAATAAATAAAATATTTAATTACTAGACGGTGAGTATAAGATTATTTACAAATTAAAACTTTATAATTATTAAATAAAACATTTCTAATTATTTATATGTAAATTAAATTACAGCACTTAACGGTAACTATAAGACTACTTTATAAATTAAAAATTTATAAAATTAAATATCTCTAATTAATTATATGTACTGGAATTAAATTGCTAGTTGGTGAGTATATAAAATATTAAAATTATAACTTTATAATAATCTGTTAAATAAAGCATTTCTAATTATATATAAATTTAATTATTAGTTTGTAAGTATAAAACAGTTTTATAAATTAACCTTCATGATAATCTACTATTAAATAAAAAATATTTAATTAATTAAATTACTAGGCAGTAAGTACGATACTAAATTAAAATTTATAATAATATACTATTAAAAAGAACATCTCTAATTAATTATATGTAAATTAAATTACTAGATGGTAAGTATAAGATTATTTTATAAATTGAACCTTTATAATACAAGTCACTCTCGTATTCTAGTGATACTGGAATGTCAGGCTGTGAGATTTTCTTTATATATCGAGAATCTAACATTATTTCGAGGGGGGTTTTATATAAACTAGCCTTCACTACAACGAGTGATTCACTGTACGAGAGTTCACTATAACAAGAAGTGGCTTGTACAGTAATCTACTTTAAATATCTCTAATTGTTTATATATAAATTAAATTATTAGATGGTGAGTATATAAACTTTTTACGAATTAAAGCTTTATAATAATCT
>CAJVPU010000801.1:0-15381 GCA_910591775.1 Dentiscutata heterogama | reverse complement strand
CAAGTAATGTGTTTAAATTTTATTTAAAAACCTTCTGCAAAAAAAAAAAAGTAAAAAAAAAAATCATGGCAACAAACGAATTTGAATTTTTTACTGAAACAAATCAATTTGAATTTGAAATGAATCAATTCGAATTTGAAACAAATCAATTCGAATTTGAATTTGTAGATAAAAAAACCTCTAGTGAAGAAACCACTACTAGCGATGAAATCGCATCCTTGTCACCAGACAACGTAAAAAAAACACACAAAAAAAAAAAAAAATATCACATCCGCAAATAACCGAGCACCCATCAGAGATTACCTTTCATCAATCAAAGATGATGGAGGTAATATATGCAAACTATGCAAACAAGAATTTGGTAACCAGACCGCAATATCAACTATTAATCGGCACTTTCAAAATTTTCACTCTGCAGAGTTTACTAAAACCAGTCAATGTAAATCTCGACGACTTGACCCTTATGGCCCAAACGACAAATATAAAGTAAATATTTTAAACAATAAACTTTTAAAATAGGTGGTTGTCGATCAACAATCATTTTTATTAGCAGAAAATGCAGAATTTAATAATTTTTTAAAGGAACTCGATCCCCGTTATAGGCTCCTGTGTTGGCAGACACTCTCGACTTGGGTTGGCCAAGATTATATTAAAAATAAAAATAAAATTAAAATTTTTTTAAATTCAATTCAATCAAAAATCTCAATTACAATGGATGGGTGGACCTCTTGTACCCAACAACCCTACATCGCTGTAATTGCACATTGGGTAAATCCCGATTGGAAAATGAATCGTATCTTACTCGACCTTATTCCATTTAATGAAACCCACACCGCAATCAACCAATCCGATATGATCATTGAAATTTTAAAGGAAATGGATTTCGGCCAAGAGCTTTTAGGAATCATGACCGACAATGCTGCCAATATGATTGCAATGGGGCATATTCTAAAAGAAAAAATTAGCAATGAATTTGGTAATCATAATGTACAGCATTTTTGCTGTGGCGCACACATTCTCAACATTATTGTCGAAGAAGGAATAAAATCAATTAGTAAAGAAATTTCCAAGACACGGGAGTTCTCCATGAAGCTTCGAAACTCTCCATCGCTTATTTGTGAATTAAAAAAAAAATTTGAAATGAAAAACATACCATTTTTAATGCCCGAAACCAATGTTAACATAAGATAGAATAGCATGTATATCATGTTAGAAAAACTTCAACGAATTCATTCTATAACCAATATCCTTGTAGCAAGCAACCAAACTCTAAAACCAAGCTATTCCAATGATCAAGAATAGAATATTATTGTTGTTAGTAATACCAATTTAAATTTTTTTTTTTTAAATATTCAACTCTAATAAGTATGAATTACAGGACCTGTTAATACTTCTTGAACCCATGTATCACGTGACTGTAATGCTATCTTCGTCAACACTTCCTACTCAAGGTGACCTTCGTATGGTATTCTGTGGCCTAATTATGCATTTAAATAATAATGAAAACCCAGAGGTTAATACACAACATGCCATAGCCAGTGCAATGAAAACAAAGTTTGCATCATATTAGGTTCACTTGAATGAGTCGTCAACAATTTCGGGCCTTCTTGATCCACATAATAAGCTCTCAACCTATGTAGTAAATGAACGTGAACAAGCTATTAATATGCTCCACAAAGTGTACGAAAATTATAAACTAGCTGAAGAAAATAAATTACCATCACAACCTGCTACTAAATCAATGCGTGATCTTTTTCGCAATCTTACAAATTGCCGTCAAGTTAACAAAGATCAGTGTAAAATCACAACCTACTTGTCCGAGTCTGAAACTGAAGCTGAACTATTGCTATGGTGGAAAGCAAATTCTAAACAATATCCAACTCTCTCTCGCGTTGCAATAGATTTTCTCGCTGTGCAAGCTACTAGCATTGCTAGCAAGCAAGCTTTCTCTGTTGCTAAATATACAATCTCTCCAATCCGAAATCGTATAAATCCCGAAATAGCACATGCGTCATTGTGCTTGAAAAGCTGATACACCAAACTAGATGAAATTTTAAGTGAAGGGGTAAGTGAAGCAGGTGAAGAGGTTAGCATCTAATGCTAATAAATAGGTTTTTTTTTTTTTTTTTTTATATAATCTTTTTATATAAATTTTTTTTTTTTTTCATTTTTTTTATAAAAGTTATTTTTTTTTTATATATTTTCTGTTATATATACAGTATATATAATATATACTTATAAATTTTGTAAATTTTTTTTTATATAAAAAAAAATTGAGTACATAATAAAGTCATCGTTTTGACGAAAGAAATAAAATTTGGCTTAATGGTCAATTTGATTGGATGAACCTGTTGAGGATTGTAATTTAGGACCCGGTCCTGGGATCGATTAATTAACAGTTTTTATTAATAGGTCCGGGACCGTCCTAATAGATCCTGGGATCGGACTAGACCAGATTCGCAATTTAACATCCCTAATCCTCAGCCTAGCTATTTCTATACTGTCTCATCTATTCTTATACCTTTTTCTAAGCCTTAGTCTATGTCTCTAGTAAAGCTTGAATCCTCAGCCTGGCTATTCCTATACTGTCTCATTCATTTCTAGACCTTTTTCTAAGCTTTAGTCTATGTCTATAACAGTAAGCCCCCACTATCACATTGGATGCCTCACAATATTCTATTCCTATAAAAGAATTATAGGCTTAAAGTAAAGAAAAAGAATGAGAAAGCATTAAATATTTATAACTTTTGAAATAAAATTCAAGGTCAATACTTATAAAAGCCTCATTATATAAAGAAAGTCTATAATATAACTAAACAAAGCTCCTTATGCTTCCTGCTTATCCAAAGTTATAAATAAGCTACAATTTGTCTTTGTAAAAAACAGAACCTTCAGGTTGAATCCTATTATTTAGCAAAATATATACAATTATAAAAATAAAAAATACAACCTTGTTATTAAAAATTGTTAAATTACTATGTCGTGTCTTCAGTAGAAAGTTCAAATTTAGTTTCATATCGAACTCTAGATTATTAAAATACTATTAATTGAAAAATCTTAAAAATCATTTTATTTATTAAAAGAATGGAAAAAATTTGTGAAATTGTACCTTCTCAAAAAGGAATAAATAAGATTAATATCTGTGATTATTTGCTAGTAAAGGAATGAGTTCGGGAGAATTTATACTATTGGTGTTGTGAGAAAAGAAAATCAAATGAATATAAAAGTCATGCTACAACAATATTTCTAAATAATTTACATTACCTTAAGAAATTTAATGATCATAATCATGCACCACAAGCCAGTAGTGCTGAAGTTGCAAGAAGTATTGCTTTTATAAGAGATAGAGTTTATAAAACCAATGACCAACTGGCTCAAATAATCCAAAAACCATCATTAATATCCCAAAGGAAATCTATCCTTATATTATCACATAATGCTTTGTGAGTATGAATCAAACATGTTAGAAGAGCAGACATGTCTCTATAACCCAAGAGCCTTGATGATATTGATATTCCTGATTCACTTAGTTCTACATCAAGTAGAGAAGATTTTTTAGTAAAAGATTCTGTAATTGAAGATGAACGAATTCTCTTGTTTACTACAAAAGCAAATATACAACACTTATCTAGATCATCATACTGGATGATGGATAGCACCTTCAAAACTATCCTGACTATTTTTCGTCAATTGTACACAATCCATGCTCCTATCAAAGTAGGAAAAGACTCAAGAGTTCTCCCTCTTGTATATGCATTGATGACAAAAAAGTCTAAAGAATTATATAGGGCACTATTTCAAGATTTAATTAAATTTGCCAAAGAAAATAATATTTTATTAAGGCCCACAATTATTCTTACAAACTTTGAACTTGCTGCAATCAATGCATCACGTATTGAGTTTTCTAATATTAACAATAAGGTTTCACTTAGGACAAAGTGGCTAAAGAAAAATTCAAGACTGTAAACTATCAACTTGTTATAGTCTTGATGAAAATTTTAGTATTAAGCTGTGTCAGTTATTCACATTAGCATTCTTACAGTTCCTGCAGCATTTGATGCTTTAAAGAAGGATATACCCACAAATGCCTAGGAAGTAGTATATTGGTTTGAGGACAATTATATCCATAGAAAAAATTATGACAAATGTATAATGGTAATACTAGCCATTCACTACTGCTTCTCTCACCACAAATGTGGTCTGTGCATGATTTCATGGAAGCAGGTATTCCTTGAATACAAAATATTGTTGAGGTGTGACACCAAAGGTGGAAAAATTTAGTTGGTCAACCACACGTGGGTGTTTATACTATTATTGAGAAATTTCAAAAAGAACAGCAAAAAGTTGATTATCAAGTGAAAGCCATTATACATGGTGCACAATGCTCAGCACCTAAAAAAGAAACAATTGAAAGAGAAAAAAGATTTGATACTATTATTAAGAATCAGCAAAATTTTACATTAATGGAGTTTCTCTGTGGAATAGCACACAATTTTTCTTTGTAATTATATGCATCTAGAATTTTCAGAATGCAAATTTTAAATTATGTTTATTAATAAAAAATTTGTAATTTTTTCCTATTAAAAGTAAAATATATAAAATTAAAGCTCTTACTTTCTGAAATATTGTTTAGATATAAAAAAACTGAGTTCAAAGGGCAAAAAATAAAGGCTCATAACAAATTTCTCTTTTATAAGAAAAACATGTCTATTGTCAAGTCATTATATCTATATCCAACCATCACAATCCACTTGTTAACACAATAATCTACAAAAATAAATAGATCGATAAGATATTAATCAAAATAAAAAAAAGATTCCAAAAATCTTGACCATATCTCATACAGAATTTAAATAATTCTAACCTCTATTGTTAAGAATCTTGAATTGATAATAGTAACAAAAGAAAAATGAAAAATATTCGAAAAATACATAAAATATTCGTAAAATACATACTTATTTCCTGGCCATTTTAAAAATACATTATTAAAAATGCACCTATGTAGCTACAAATCACAGTTAAGATCCAGTAAAGTAGATTTTGAAAAAGAAAAAAATAGTAATAACGAAAAAGAAAAAACAAGAATCTATACTTAGCTATCAGAGTTTTGCTCCTTTACTAAAAAGCCCTTATTTATTTAGATCCGGTAAAACAGAACATGAAAAAAAAAAAAATAGATAATAATAATAGCAAAAAAAGAAAAACAGAAACCAAGTAATAAATCTATATGTGGGTACAGTTTTGTGCTCTTACTCAAAGCTGGTTGAAGTTCGCAATTCTTCAATTCTTTGAAAAGGGAAAAACTCTTCAAATCTGTTTGATGGTCATCAATCACATTACGTAGAGGTCACGAGATTCATTGTCAGGATTTTGGTTGTTGGGATTTTTGATTGTCAGGATTTTTTTTGTCAGGATTATGACCTGTCGGGATTCTGTTTGTCAGGATTTTAACCCAAACCCATTATAAGAGTAAAAAAATTCGCTAAATATTCTTACATATATTTATTACAGTAACCACGAATTAATAAAATTAAGAGTATTTGTAGTTTACCAAATTTTATTAGAACAAAGATTGCTATGATACATATTCAAAAAAATTTACTAAAACACTGAGTATTACAGATATAAATAAAAATTCAATGCACACCCAATATAGTAACGAGAGTGCCAAAAAAAAAAACCATTCTAAAACTGACCTTGATCAACTACAAATCTAAATTTTACTTCACCACTTTCACAATGATGTTTTGCCTTGTCACTAAATCCTTTTATTCGCCATTCGATTAATAATCCCTTTTCTAAATGAAAAATTTTTTTTGATTTAAATTTTGATTTTGATGCAGCTTTGTTCATTTCTTTGATTTTATTTAACTCATTTTCATATAATTTAATCCACAATAATTGTCCATTTCTGTAATTTCTTTCTGCCCATTGATTATCTCTAAATATTTTTGTTAGTTGATCGATTGCTTCTTCTCCATCAAAAAAACATTGATACCAACCCCCACAAACAGAATACTGAGTTAAATATTGACCAAAAAATGCCAAAAAAACTATTTTCACTACAATGAATTGAAAAAACCTGTTTTCCAATTTTTGAGTAATGATTTTTTAAGTTTTTGTACCTCTTTTACTATAGCATTTTTGATATGACGCAATTCATATTCTGGAACTGACAAAATATGTTCAGGAATTTCCTTATAATTATAATGTTTCAAACTTTCATGTCGTTGCAAACCAGCTTTTGCTTAAAAGTCCTCTTACTATTACAAATTGTACAACGAAAACAAGTTAAAGTACTTGTAGTAAGCATTTTAACTTTTGAAAATCAATAGTATAGTAAAAAATATAAGTCTTATATACTATATTAGTTTGAAAGATTCTTTTAATAGTAAATGCTTGCTATAATACTTATAGTTTGAACGGTCGGTTGACCCCACGAACGATCGGTTGGACGCAAATAAGATATAGTAAAATGATACTGTTTTGATCGGATTTGATCGGATTATATTAAAATTGGGGTTCTTTCCTATTAAAATAATATCCCTAAAAATCAAATCGGTGGATATGACATAAAAAATCAGTGAAAACAGCTTAAATGCAAAATTTTTGTGCAGATTATGGAAAATACATGGGGTTGAAAGATAAGCATAAGCTTAATGAAATCGGTAAAGAAATATGCAACTGTGAAAAGGATGAAAATAAGCTTTATGAAACTGTTGACGAGGTAAACATCATAATTCAATTAGACATATTTGAACAATTTCTGGCAAATAAGGAAATTATTATATAGTTATTGGATGCGAAGCAGCCAATAACTGATTTATTTACAGGTTCTTTTATACTTCTATGCTATTTTTTCAAAATAAAGTTACGTATTCATAAATTTTGTTTTACTACAATCACAAAACTTGTTTCATTTTCTTCCACTTTTTTTTTCCTTTTAGTCAACGATTTTTACTTTTCGTACTTTAATGGTTTAAAACTTCGTATAACGTTAAAAAAAGTAAAAGAAAGATATATAATCAAGAAGAAACCTGAATATGAGATCTGGGCAATAAGTGGGGAAAAAATAATATAGAAATATAAATAAGAACCGGGGAATAAATAAAATTTAATCCAATCATTTATCCGTATTGGAGTTTCCTTATGTCAAGAAAATGATTTACATCCGATATAACACCCAATTTTGATAATATTATATCCATATATTGTTTGTTTTAGTATAAAAAAGTAAAATTCAATGCTACGCATTTTTTTACTTAGAAATTAAGGCCGGTTTCCATAGTAAAATTTTGCTTTATTTATGATTTCTTTATTTTTAGCGTTTGTTTAGATTTACGTTAAGATCTGCAAGATCTGCAAGATTCTGCAATTTTTATTGGCTCCGAGCTAATTTTTGTACATCGATTTTCTTGACATAAGGGAATCCGTGATATTGCCTGACCTCCGGTAAAATAGAATTGATATTGCGTGATCTTGATATGTAAGATTATATTTGATTGATCAATTGCTTGCCTTAACTATCACAACATTCCAATCAAAATTTTCGCTCGTATGTTTAAGTTACTGAAACTTCCATGAAATTACATGGTTGTAAGTTTGCAATTTTAATAAATTTCTGGGCAAAATTTGTTAATCCGATTATGATTCCGAGGTATTCCGACCCAGAAATCCGGGACCTTCCTGCATGAGTTTATTAATTATGTTCACTGTGTACAAAATGTACGAAATGCGTGATTGTTCAGCAAATGCGCCAAATCTACCAAATTCGTTAAATCAAATTTCAAGCCACGACTTACCCTTTCACAACGTACGTACACTAGTTTCACAACTTTCCTGTACGTACGTACGTCTGTAAATTACTGTATTTTTGATTCTGTAATTAATGTTAGACGGATTTGGATGATTCTCCTGTATATATATTTCGATTAGAGTTAGCATTTTAGAATTAATAAATGTCAAACTGGATTGAAGTTGCTATTGAAAAAAAATATATTACGTTATTCAAGTATGATTCTTTTCAAGACTGGAAAGAGATTGGTAGAGGAGGGTTTGGTACCATATATAGTGCATATTCAGAAGACGCTGAAAAAATTGTAGCTTTAAAAAGCATTCATCACGATTCCTCAAGTGCTAATGTGAATGAATTTATTAAAGAAGTATTAATTATTTATAATACATAAAATCAATCTTATTGTTATTTACATTTTGTATGATTAATTTATGTTTATACATTCTATAATATACTACAAGGTTAGAAATGTTATTAGATTTGCTCATCATGATAATATAATACGGTTCTTTGGGGTAACTCAAGGTATGTTAATTTAATATTATGAAATTTCATTTGCTAACTAATTGTTATTAATTATAATTAATAATTTATAGATCCAAAAATCGAAAAATACTATATGGTTCTTCAATATGCAAATAACAGTGACCTTCGTTGCTATTTAAGAAATTGTTTTTCGGAATTAGATTGGACAACTAAAATTAGAATGGCGAAAGAAATCTCTAGTGGAATTAATTGCCTACACAATGCAAACATTGTTCATCGTGATCTTGTAAACCAATTTTATGTTTTATTGCTCTCCTTTATTTATTTATTTATTTTTTTTAATTGTATAAATATTAATCTTATTACAGCATGATAGGAATATATTAGTGCATGACGATAGGCTGATGATTGCAGATTTTGGCTTATCAAAATCATTAGAAAATACCACAAAATCAATGTTTGGTGGAACATGTGCTTTTTCTGATCCAAAGTATCTCGAAAGTCCATTTTTATTTAAACGTGATAAACCATCCGATATTTATAGTCTCGGTGTTCTTTTCTGGGAATTATCAAGCGGTATTCCTCCCTTTAAAGATATAACTGACACAACACAAATATCACTTATTGTAATTTCTGGTGGAAGAGAAGCTCCAGTTAATGGAACTCCAATTGATTTTTTAAATCTTTATACAAATGCTTGGAATGGTGATCCAAATTTACGTCCTAGCATAGCTGAAATTCGTCATAAATTAAATAATATAAAAATGAATCCAATTCATTATGATGAAAATATAGTTCTAAATGAACAAGAACAAGAACAAGATATCGTTCCAAATGTGCAAGATATTTCGAATGAACAATATATGATTTCAAGTGGAAAAGATATGATTTTGAGTAGTGTTGGTAACAGTAATTATACTGGAACTGGTACCTCTGCACAATCTACTGTGAGTTCTTTTATGAAACATAGACCGCTACCAGAAAGATGGATACAACAACATACTGAAGATGGTAATGAATTCACTTCCGGGAATAAACAAGAAAATGGTAAGTTAGTATTGTAATATTTTATTATTAAACTCGACTTTAATTTATCAACTTGATAATACAACAATATCAAATCATATTGCATTTAAAGACATAAGAAAAACTGATATTCGAGTTGTTGTAGCCCTTGGTATGTATAACATTCTTATAGTTCCTAGATTATTGAGGCAGTTGTACTAACAATACGTTTATATTTGTTTGTCAGAAATTGGAACTACTCACTCAGGTCAGCAAATGAATATAGTAAAATGAAATTCCAATTGGTTGATTATTATGATAAATAATTATTTTTTCTAACAATATAGGATTTGCATATGCGAACAAGGCTAATCCAGAACCTATCACAAATGATCACGTAAGTTTAAAAGTTGACAATACATATTAGGTACTACTAGACATCAAATTATTTTTGGACCTATAAATCTAGGTAGAATGTATTCGTTTAAATTCATATCCAATCAATTTGATTAAATGTTCAGCATTGTCTAACGGGTTATTCAATTAAGATTTTTAGACAAAATACATTAACATGAATTATATCATTATTTTTATAGTGGTAAGATATAAACACGATTTAGAATTTTCATCAGAAAAGATATAGTTTAAAAATTATGTGTAATCTTCGATAATTTTAATTTTAGGCCAGAACAAGATAAAACTAATACTGTATTAGCATATGATGACAACTTGCAACTTGTAGCCTGGGGCTATCCAGCCCTAGCCCAAGGATTTCCAAAGAAAAAAAAGGCATTGGTTAGACCGCAGCCTAAACCAGTAGAACTTTTCATGTTGCACCTCGCCAATATAAAGGAGGAAGATAAGCCACCCCTTCCACCAGGCTTAAATGCAGAAAGAGTCATTACTGATTATTTACATGAGATGAATAAAGTAAAGAAGTTATTAACTTATTCTACATAGACTGCTTATAATTGACTTCAACTAATTTTGTGATAATTGTTTAGCTCATTTTAGAAACATTAAATAGTCGATGGCCAGGTAATATAGTATATATTAATGTTTAAAAGAGAAACTTAAATTTGTTTAATTTATATTTTTTAAAATATTTAGGCATACTATATCCTCAACAAATTCGTTTTGTATTACCTGTACCCGCTGAATGGTTAGCAATTCATTCCATAATTAATTGGGTTAATGTATCAGTATCTAAAGTATTTTTTTGACATATAACATAGGAATGATGAAGCAAGAGCAATTATGAGATTGTGTATGTACAATGCTGGCTACTTGGGGCATAGGCAATCTGAAAATTTAGTGTTTATAACTGAACGTATGTAAACAAAATTAATCGTTTTATAATTTGACTGGCATATATTTACATTTATTGCATATATATTTGACAATTTAATTTTCAGCCGAGGCTATCGCAATTTATTGCATGAAAACTTTAAGTGAGCAGCATCATTTATCAGCTGGGTGTAAATATATATATATTTATTATTTATTTCATTTATTAACAAATACAGTACGATAATAGCACAAATACTTCGACCTTTTTTTATATTAGCGTCATTCTTGATCGTTGATTGCAAAGAAAGCACTGTAGATCTTACAACTATGATTTTATTACCCAACATGAAAATTGGTGAAATTACTGAACGTAGTGGTGATCTTTGTGGTAGTTCATATGTTGACCGTGAATTCCTTAAATTCATTGGTCGAAAACTAGGATTCGCCGCATTGAAAAAACTAAAAGAAAATCACTATGAACAAATGCAATATTTTGTTCAACAGTTTTGTTCAAGAGTAAAATTTTCATTTAACGGAAATCCTAACGAATATTCACCAAGGGAATTGGATATTGAACGCATATGCCCAGCGTTGATGCAGTATGTTACCGGTCAGGACAAAGATCTAATGGAAGAGGCTGAATGGTTTATCGAATTAGACTTTCAAGCTGTGAAAGATATGTTTGATCCTGTTGTTAAAAAGATTATTGATTTGATTCAAAGACAATGTGCGTCGACCGAACGTAGACCCGCAGCTATGTTTTTAGTGGGAGTGTTTAGTGAAAATCTTTACTTACAAACTCAAATTCGACGACATTTTGCGACACAAATCCCAATTATTGCTGTTCCTAAACATCCCATGGCAGGTATTAAATATTCTCAGGATAATTAATTTGTTCATATTTTTCTTAAATTTAAAATTGAATTTCTAAGAAAATAATCTTATTTTTCATACTTAGCTATTGAACGAGGTGCTTTAGAATATGGTCTAAATCTGGATGTTGTCCAAACTCGAGTTTTAAAATACTGTTACGGCGTAGAGGTAAACGCAAAATGGGAAACGCATGATCCACCACAACGACGTACACCTTCCGGACGTGTATTCCGATTTCATCGATTGGCATTGAGAGGTGTTGAAGTTGATGTCGATCAAAAATTCTATTATACATATACAGCAGATCAGAATCAAACTGATATGACTTTTAATCTATTCATTACGCCGGACAATAATGCGAAGTATTGTGACGAGGATGGAATGAAAATGCTGGGAAGATTGAAAATCTATTTATCAGATTCACGAGAACAAAAAAAATCAAAGGGTTTTAGTTTTACTTTGAAAAAACGAGTGGTGGAAGTGGAATTAATACTGACATTCGGTACTATGGAGATTAAGGCTACGGCAATTAATAAAAAGACTGGACAGGTCTATGAAAGCGTTTTTGAATTGGAATTTTAATTGATTGCTTTATTATCTTTTGGCAAATAATTTTTTCTATCGGATATTGATTTCAAAATGCCGTAAAAGGTCATATACAAGACTTGAGTTTGTAACATTCCAATGATTTTAAAACCTATAGTAGTTACGGGTATAATACACAGCAGTACGGGTATAATACACAGCCCAACATTTATATTGTAACAGGAAAATTTTTAGAGTGCATATACGTTTTGAATTTATAATAAGAAGCGAGATTATTGAAAATTCCGTATTTAATTAATAGAGATCAATATTTGGATGGATATGATAGCCTACGATCAAAGGGATCTTGTATACGATCTTTTACGATATTATTTTTGCTATAATTAAGGTTTGTTTATTAATTTTTAGTCTATTGTAAATGACTTGGACATTAGGGCAGTATTGACAGATTGATTAAACACGAAACTATTGATCGAATATTTATGTTTCAAGTACATAGTCATATATAATCATTGTATGGGTTGTGATTCTTTTTAATATAATAATTTTTCATACGATAAAAAAAAAAACAGAACTCTACTGTAATTCTTTCTTTTATAATGTACACATATATATGTCGCGCTTCATTTTCGGAATTTGTTGATTATAAATCGACGCCTGTTATTTTTTAATCTCCACCGATTGAAAAGTAACTCAAGCCAATCATGATGTATTTTATATTAAACTAAAATTTATCAATATAAAGGAAATTGCATAATATATTATTACGTATTTTGTCGATAAGCAAAAAAATATATGAAAAGTATATTGCGGTAGAATACATTTGCATAATATATTACGTATTTTGTCGGTAAAAATACATTTGTATAATATAATATTACGTATTTTGTCGGTAAAATACATTTGCATAATATAATATTACGTATTTTGTCAATAAGTAAAAGGTATGAGTTTACTAATTTCTCCCACCACTTTGATTGTTCTACTAATTAATCTGTTCTGATATCAGAATTAAAAATTTCTAACCTTAACAAATTACTTAAAGACCAGAAAACAAATCTGAAAAACCAAAATATAATGAACCTATTCATATTCCTAATTGTGATTCTTTTATTACTACTTAATATTATAGCACAAATTTCAAAAATAATTCTTAAACCAATCACTTAAGATTAAATTAAATTCTAACAAAACTATTAAATCAAAATCAAATCATAATATAAAAAAATATATATAAACAAACTCCCAGCGCATGAGCAGGCGCATGACTTGTTATAGCTATAATAAGAAGGTTCTTTTTTTAAAATTTCAGCAGTTATAAAATTCACACTTGCTTATTTTTTTATCAGTATAGGTTTGTAAACTAGCAAATTAGTTGCCACATCTGTAAAATTATCTATAAGTTGTATTGTATCAGGCGCTTTTACAAATTTACATTGCACATTATTAGAAAAACTATTATCATGAAACGTTTGCGCAATTTCTGCCATTTTTTTAAGAACTTCAGCTCCTCCTTCTGAATCGCCAAATTCATCATTTGAACCGCCAAAATGTATAGTATTTAAAAATAGTGGGGACCTTGTAATTTAATGTAATTTTAATTAAATTGCTCAATATTGATAATAGATTTAGGCCATTTCTTACCAAAATATATACTTACCCTCTTTCTTCTTTATTCTTTTGACACATATTCTTTAATATATTTTCGGGAAGACGGTCCAATCCATCAGAAAGAAATATCACAACATTCAATCTAAATATATAATAAAAAATAAATTATTTAATTATAGGTTTAATTACTGAAACCACCGGTGGCAAATAAATATACATAGTTCAAATAACCTTGATATGTCAAAATGTTTATCAATAATTTGTTCTGTTTGTATAATTGCTTTATCAAACCGAGTTCCTTTTTTCTCAATAAGTTTATTTTGAATAAAGTCGGTATCAAATATACTCTGATTTTCAAATAGAACTTCAGATACGTCATTAAAAGTATAATTGAAACAATATCATCAGCAATCGTCGTGCTTTTATTCTTATTTTGTGTAGAAGAAATCCGAGTCTTTAATAAATTTATCTGTGGCTTGCAATGCTGCACCAAATCGATTATTATGAGCTTCTTGTAATACTAATGCCTTTCCAAATAACGTATCTGATGTTGGTGGGTGATCTTTGCAGCTCATAGATTCGGATTGGTCTAATACGAAAATAATGTGAAAAGCTGCAACTCTAGGATCACGGCATAGAAATACGTGCTCATAATTAGACAAATATCCTTTTTTTCCAGGAGGCAAAGTTTTGCAAAGATCATGAAACAGTTGTAAATCACAATAAGATTTCTCTAGTAATAAACCATCTATTGATTTTTGATGAATTTCATCAGAACATTCGTAGTCACACTTTGCAAAATCTTCTTGCTCCAATTTAGTATATGGGTCTAAAAGTAATTTAATCAAATTAATTTCATTATGATTTTTTTATATAACGCATAATTCCACTTACCTACAAATCCAGTTCGAACCCAGAATGCTCATGTGATAAAAATCCTTAGGTAACTCAGGATTTGGCATAAATTTAATATCTATTATACGTTTTTTAGAATATACAAGATAAGAGAATAAATAAATTTGAATATAATAAATGTTTTCATTTATAATTAGATATTTAATTATGTACCATGAATATGCCTAACACCGTCTTCTTTATTCCTATAATAGTTTTTTTTGCATTTGCAATAATCTATATGTCGATGTCTGCGTGAATTTTTGCAATGCTAAAATAAAGCAGATAATGAATTCAATTTAAAATTTTCATTATCTTAGTAATAAACAAATTGCCTTATTTTATTTAGAAATAGGGCCTTAATCGACATGCCTAGAAAATTGCATATGAATAAAGGGATAGATAATATTATCCTCACCATATTGCAAAATTCAAAAACACCTTTATCACCAATCTTTAATTTATAACTATTATTAATTTTAATAGATTTAAATACATATTATTAGCATCAAGCTTACTAAAATGTACAATAGGTGTTAAAACATCATAATTAGTACAGTATAAAACTGTTAAGCTGCACTAAGTATTCAGCGCTTCAATAATCCTTCTTTAATTTTGCTCACAAAAATTTTATAATACGAATAATAAATATAACAAACATATACGGAGAACAAGTAGGTGCGTTTTTTATTATTTTTTTATTATTTTTTTATTATTTTTTTATTATTTTTTTATTATTTTTTTATTATTTTTTTATTATTTTTTTATTATTTTTTTATTATTTTTTTATTATTTTTTTATTATTTTTTTATTATTTTTTTATTATTTTTTTATTATTTTTTTATTATTTTTTTATTATTTTTTTATTATTTTTTTATTAT
>CAJVPU010000800.1:0-15383 GCA_910591775.1 Dentiscutata heterogama | reverse complement strand
CTTAAATTAGGTACCAAAAGTACACGTGTGGCTTGATGTACTCTCGTTGTAACTGTATAACCTGAAGTTAATAAGTTTAATAAAAGTCCCCGGTCGTAGAGGTCACCTTAACGTCAAAAAAAAAAAAAATTAAAAGTCTAAAATATTAATATATATGTGATAAGCAAAGTATATAATAATTAGTAATATTAATATGTATTAGTAATTAATATATTTAAAGTATTAATTCAAAAGAAAAAATACTAGAGATTTTTGACTATAATTGTTTTATATTATTTTTAGTAACTAAACTATTATTTAAGTAAATATATTATTAATAGTAATATCTAGTATAATACTTTAGTTTTCATACAGTATATTAGCCAAACAAGTAAAGATTTATATTAAAGATTAAGAAGTTTATAGAGTATTGATATATACTGTAATATAAAGAACCTGGGTAGAAAGCAATACTCTTATTAAACTACTTAGTTTAATTGTTAAAAGTTAAATAAAAGTTTTTGTAAACATATTATTAAAATAAAAAACAGAGTGAAAATCTTAAAATAGTATATAAAAGCATAGATAGTTTAATGATAATAATTAAAAAAATTGTAAAAATAATAACTGCAGGGGTTATAAAAAATTTAAAAATAGTATAAAGAAAAGATATTAATTATAAACTATGTTTATATTATAAATACATAAAGCCAAGACACTTGGCTTGTAATTGTCTACTTCAAAAATTTAGTAAAAAAAGTTTAGTAAAATACTCAAAAGTAAGCAATATAAGATTTATAAAATTTGTAAAAATAGAAAAAAAGTAGAAGTAATAAATAATAATAGTATTAAAAAATATATAAACAATAATTAAAGATGTAGTAAAGTTGTTTAGAATAAACCAAAAATTAAAAAAAAATTAAAAGTTAATTTAATTAATACAAAAACTAGATTAATTATATATATAAAAATATTAATAGCTTTGGTAAGTAGATTTTAGCTATGAATAAATAATTTGTATATCTAAAGCTTTAGTTCTAATACTAATATATAATATATATGTATTTATAATACTGCTATATGTCAATTTACTTAAGTATTAATAAAAGTTTAGAGCAGATGCTATATTTAAATATTTTTCTAAATATTAAAAATTATACAAATTGTTATATAGTCTATTTTTATTTATATTAATCTAATTAATAGTGATATTAAAAGAGATTATATTAAATATTGATATATATAAAAGAGGTTTAATATATAAAAATTTGTAAAAATTTATCTTATAGTTTAGGTTGATATTAACAAGAGTAGACTGTATTTTTTTTTTTTGCTTTTTCTTTTATTATTATTTTTTTTATTTGCTTCTTTTTATTTTTTTTTTTTTATATAAATAATATAATTAAAATTTTTTTTAAAAAAAAAATATAGTTTAATATAAAGCTATTTTGCTAAAACCTAATTAATAAAGTTAAAAGTTTAGCTTTTATAAAGCTAACAAGCCTTTTGCTTAATATTGTAATGTAGAAAACCTTAGGGTATTAACTATATTGCTTAACTTAATATACAAAGAGTAAGAAATATGTATAGACAAAGATAAAACAAAAGACAAAACTATTACAAAAGACAAAAGATAAACCAGAAAAAAATACCCAATAAAGAAAACAAATACAAGACAAATACAAGACAATAATACAATAAAAAGAGCCTTTACAATATAATAAATAAAAGGGCAAGAGTATACACAACATAGTGGGTATATAACCAAAAAGAAATATTAGTTTATTGGATTTAAAGTTAAGAAAATAGGAGACAGAACCTAACCTGCTTTAGAGAAAAAGTCGAGATTTATATAGCTTTAGAATTATTAAGAAAACACTACTACTATATTATATTAATAAAATATATTAAAATACTTTACTAAGATACTATAGTAAGATACTATACTAAAATATATACTATACTAAGATACTATAGTAAGATACTATACTAAATTCTAAATATATATTTAAATTCAAAATAGTAAAAATTTTGCTAAGAAACTAATAGTATAAATTTGAACTATATAATCTATACTAAACTATAAATAGTAATTTGTATAATTAACTTAATAAAAATATACTAATATAATAATATATTAAATAATATAACAAATATATTTAGTGTTTAGTACAATCAAACAAAAATTTGATAGTTAAATACTTGTTAATACTTATGTTTAAATTAGATATCAAACAATTGCAGATTAACTAAAGCTAAATATATACTATTGGTTAATATACAATCATTTGATGTCTGACTTAATTACAAGTATTAACAAGTATTTGACTGTTAAATTTTTGTTTGATTATTCTAAGCACTACATATTAAATATTTTTAAAACAATTAATACTAAATTTTATAAAATATAAATAATTTATCATGGTTTTCAAAATAGTTAGAAATAATAAATAAATATTTTTTTTAGAGTATACAGGTACACATGTATACACAATTATTTTTTAAAAATTTATATAACTTTTGCATATTTTATCCACCTCTCGCATGACTATGCATATTTTATGCACCCTTGCATAATTATGCATATTTAGACATATGGGGTGGAGTCAATAGAAATAGGACAAATTTATCTAATAAATTTGTCCCATTTCTATTGACTTCACCTCATATTTATGCATAAATATATACAATTATGCAAGGAGTGCATAAAATATGCATAGTCATGCGAGGGTGCATAAAATATATAAAAGTTATATAATATAATTTAAAAAATAATTGTGTGTACGTGTGTTCCTGTGTACACTAAAAAAAATATTTATTTATTATTTTCAACTATTTTGAAAACTGCGATAAACAAATAGCTTAGCTATATATAAAATATATTATTTTATAATAAAGATATTAATAAGACTATTAAAAAATTAATAATAAACTAATATTTCTATATCTCTTTTATTAATATTTCTATACTTTATATAAATTATTTTTTTAAAACTTTAATCAAAAATATTTTAACAACCACTTGATTAAATTAATAATTTTTTTATTTGCATTTTATAAATTCATAAATTCAAATAAAAAAGATTTATAAAATTTAATTAGATAGTTGTCAAGATACTTTAATTAAAGTATTAAAAAAAATTTTAATATTTATCAAAATAATAGCTATAGCAAAATTTTACATAATTTAATTGAAGATATTATAATAACTATCTAACCAAATTTTATAACTCTTTTTTATTCAAATTCTATAAATCTATAAATGCAAAAAAAAAAAAAAATTATCGAATTTAATCAAATAGTTGTCAAGATACCTTCGATCAAAGGTTTAAAAAATGATTTATATAGGGTGTAAAAATGTTAAAAAAATAGGTGTGAAAATATCAGTTCTCTTAAAAAATTATATATATTAAAAGATTATTTAATAAATTTTTAATTCTAAATACTTTTAAATAATTTAAAAAGTTTAAACTTATATTGTTTTAATTTCTAATATTATAATATTTATTTAATAAATTAATATTTATTATAATAATTTTAAAATTTTGTAATTAGATTTTAATAATTTTAAACCTGTTAAATTTTTTTTATTTTAAAAAAATTATTTTAGTAATTAAATTATTCAAATTAATTAATAGATCAAAAGCAATTTATTATTAAACTATTAATAAATTTATAATTTAAACTAAAAAAGTTTTATAATTTTAACCAGAACTTGATAATTCTAGCAAAATTATATAAATTATATAGTATCTAACACTCTAGCTAACTTACTAAAAATTAGCTAATTTTTGTTAGTTTTTTTAAATCTTTACCTTAAACAAATCAAAAAAAAACATACAAGCCTTGGTAGTTATTTAGTTCTGCCTTAAAAGAACATCAAACACGCATGAATATCTTGAAATTGATAAGCATAATCCAAATCAAGAAGAAAAAGAAAAAAACCACCAAATTATATGTATGACTTATACATAGATATTCACACATTCTGGGACTATAATTCAAGCCATGCCATATTTTACACATTATTTTTTGATTGTATATCAAAGACGAGAACTTGATATTATTAGATCTTGGCCACGTTTTGGTATAATAATTTATGATTATAACAATATCATACAAATCTAATTAACATAAATATTCAATTATCACTTTTGTGCTTTATACTACTATCCGTATATTATGATGGCAACAGATGAATTTAAAGATGATATTATACCGCCTTTTCCAAATTTTAAATCTCATGGTTGATTAAATAGAGTCAATTCTACAAATTCTAAATAAACAAAGTAGGCCAAAGTTACAACCTGATGGAACTAATAGAATAAAGGTGAATTGTGGGCCTGTGGAAGACGAATAAAATAACCTAAAGGAACAAAAATTGGCAAAAGGAAACAAGTAGTAAAATTCAATATTCTATAAGAGATTATAATGTCGATTATGATGATGAAAAGGATTATGGTAATGATTATGATGACTTCTATGAATGTTTTTAAAATTATATATCTTGCTTAACCAAAAAGAAATGATTTAGTTAAATTAACAAACTCATATGTACAGAGTTTATTATTTTTGTACCAATAGGATATACATTTAATACTTTGAAGGTTGTGTAAATTAATTTTAATGATATATTTAACGATGTTAGCAAATAACCATTAAATTTTATTTGCATAAATCAATTTATTTTTTTATTAATACGTATTATACGTCAAAAAAAGCAGGAATTTATAATTAATCAGAAATGTATCCACTGTTATAATAAAGAGAATCATAATAATAAAGAGAATTTCTATTTAGCGAACTAAGGGTCTGTTGTTTTGAATAAAAGAAGAACCACCATTAAACTCTTATAAAAAAAAAAAAAAAAAAAAGGCATTAAAAAAGAAAATACCTTCATGTATACTTTGATATCAAATTTGAATGGCCTACTTCCAAAATTTGCTTCCACCCGAGCATTTTGGCTTCTCATTCCTATAGCTGGGTATAATATTTCAAATGGATCGAATGAACAGGCGTTTCCTAGATTTTTTTTTTTTTTAAAAAAAAAATAAAAATAAAAATTGGTTTCGTGAAAAAAAATTTTTTAATGAACTTCCATAATACCTAAATTGATGCCATTTTTAGTAAAAAATATTGTCCTAGAAGAAAAATTTATGCCACAGCCAATTGTGTCTCCTGTTGTATAAGTTGGTCCGTATTCGAATCCAAATCCCCGCTCAAGAAATTTCAGGCCATCATCACCGTGGTAGCCTCTTGAACCTGGATCCCATCCTAGTAATGAAATGATTTTTTTAAATATTAAAGAAATTTTTTTGTAAAAAAAAAACTTTTATTAGTACAAACCTACATGTCTTGCAAGAGGAAAGTCTGGCGTTGCAATACCAATCGATATTAAACTTTACAAAATTATTTTTAAATTCAATTTATATCAATACCCATATAACAACCTTTTTTTTTTTTTTTATTGAAAAAACTTACTCGCCATTTCCACCATCCAAAATATCAACCTCAAAATAATAAATTCCCGTTTCTTCCGGAATAGGATGATTTGCTCTAACTGCTGCAGCTATCCTGTTTCCTTTTTTCCATAAGATTCTTAATTTTAATTATATACAGTATATATTTTATGATTCACTTCTTTAAACAGTTACCATTATATCTAACCGAAAGTAGATTATCGTCAACTTTCAGGTCTTGAGAACAATCATCTACATTCCAACAAGTAGGTATTGGATCCGGATCATTTATTTTTCTCAGTAAAGAATCGTTTAAATAATCTGGAAGAAAATTTTCTAATTCATCTTTCTCCCCTTTAATATTAGTATTGTCAACGATCTCTAAAGATGTTTGCATTTTTTTTTAAAAGTAAAAAAAAAAAAAAAAATTAATTGTTTCGGAAAAATTGATATTTATTAATACAGTAATAGGAAAAATCAGCATACAGTTGTACGTACGTATTTAACTGAGATCATCACGGGAACAATTAATACATGAATTTCATTGGTTAGCATTATTATATGAATGAACTTTAAATTTCGTCATGAAGAAGTCATCTTGAAGCTCACAATGATGACATAAAAAATGGCTAGGGTTGAAATTACAGCAAATCAGTATAATATAGACCGAATTTAAACTATACCATACCGATACTAATTAGAAGTAATTCCTAATCCTAATAAAGTTATAAATAAAATAAATAACATTGAAATCGTAGATTACGATGTCATTGTTAAATTACGTAATAGCTAAGAAATTTACATCATTTTCTCATATTTTAGAATCTATAAAAGCCATTAACTTTTGTTTGGCATTATATCTACTTTGCAGTGTGAACTTTTTTTGCCTTTCAGTAATAACGGTAAAATTCATTAATGAACTATCATTTATTTGCAAACAACCATATTACTTATTGATAATTTTTGGGTTATACTTTTATTAGAAATATCGTATCAGTAGAAAATGCCTGTAAACCACCGTTTTTTAACTACACAAAACCGTGCACGTGCTAAGATTTCAGTTCACGATCCATTATCATTAACTGGCAGGTTTAGACATGCTATTCGTACCTTACGACCTGAAACAATTCCAATGGTGGTGGTTGTTAGTGCAGGTCTTGGCGGTGGTGCTATCGCAATGATACACAAATTGTGGACAGATCCACAATTGAGAAAGTTTCCTGCTTTTGAGCATAAGAAATAATTAATTATAGTAGTGTAAAATTTTTTTGTGCAAATTTAAAAAAAAAACTTGCATAATGTATAATTAGTTTTATTTTTATTTCATTTTGAAAATTCTCTGAATGAAATAGCATGTAATTTATTGAAAAAAAATCAATGATCTGGTTTTATATGGCTTAAGAAGTTATAAGAAAATTAAATTATTTTGGCTAATCAAGAAATTTATAAATATTTTTATACTATTGATTTTTTTTTTTATATAGAAATTTAATATATAATTTTTATTGATTATATGTTTTCAAAATGAATCTACATAAAGTGTGGAGTATAGTTTATTGCTAATAATGCGCAGTTCACAGTATGCCATGATATACAGATGTTAGACATCGATTTCAAATAATTGAAGTTTTTTTGTTAAAAAATTGTTAATATAATACATAATAGATCATTCAAATATGATCGTCTTCCAAGGTTTTGAAAATCAAGTTTGTATGTCTGGTATCCCACAAAAATTAACCAATAAGATCTATTCAAAATATAACAAATGAAAAGCATTAATCAAGAATTTGTTAAGGTAGGTACAAGAAGTAATGGTTGTCGCTATCTACTTTTAAAATTTAGGACTTGGATATTTATTTATTGAGAATTAAAATTAAAATTTTAATTTAAAAAAAAGTTTATTATATATATTAATTAAAGAACCATTTATACTATTATTGCTAATACTATTATTGAAAATTCAATGTGTTGAATGGTATTTGATCAACACGTTGAATTTTTAATTTTAACCAGTGTTGGTCTTCTGAAGAACCTAAATTTAGTTACGATGAGTTATCTAGTAAATTCAATTTGATTAAGTAGATATTGATTAAGTAGATAACCATATTCAACTCAAAAAAGCATAAAATTATTAGCGTACCGAAAATGATAATTGATTATACAAGTATGAAAACGACTTAGGTGTAAAGAATTTTTCCTTTTACAAACTGCAAGTACTATTAAGATTTTTGTATCCAGGTTCTAATTTGTTTTGTACTACTTTTCTATATGCTCACTTATCGTTAAAATAAAAATAAACTAGCGCGAAAAAAGGTTTACTCTAGCCACAAATCACATTTTTGGGTGGGTTAAAATAGAATTTTGTATATCTTTATAAGCTTCTTAATTAGTCTAATAATTAAATTTTTTAATAACTTCTTAAATTACCAGATAAATAAAAGATATCAATTTTTTTTAAATAAAATACGTACTATATATTTTATTTCAAAGAATTGGTAATTATTAGAAAGTATATATATATTTATTATAAATTACAATTTTAAATAATTTAAATTTATAATGAATTTTCAAAACAGAATAAAATACAAATTAACCATACAATAAATACAATAACTTATGAATTTTTAAAAATGGAATAAAATACAATTTAATCATATGCATATAAAAATTTTAAATAACTATAATTAATTATTTCTTATGTTCAAAAACAGGAAACCTTCTATTATGTTCAAAAACGGGAAACCTTCTATTATGTTCAAAAACAGGAAACCTTCTATTATTTTCAAAAGCAGGAAACCTTCTCAATTGTGGATCTGCCCACAATTTATGTATCATTGCAAAAGTACCAGCACCAACACTTGCAGTAACAACCACTACCAATGGAACTACTTCAAGTGGCAAAGCACGAATAGCAAGTCTTAACCTGTCAGTTAACGATAATGGGTCGCGAATTGAAACCTTAGCACGTGGACGGCTTTGTGCAGTTAAAAAACCGTGGTTTACTACTTTTTCAGGCATTTTCTACCGCAACGATATTTTTATCAATACGAAAGATTTGTTGTTCGCGAATAAATGATAGTTTATTAAAAGATTTTACCGCTGGTACTATATATATAAACAAAATTTTCTCACTTATCATGCCAAACGAAAAGTTGGTGACTTTTATAGATTCTAAAATATGGGTAAATGCTATAACTTCCATTACGTAATTTCGTTCCTTTTCTTGTGGTGTGAGTATTTATTATACAATAGAGACCTCCTGATTTTTAATATATAGCTGGAAAATTAATCATGCCCACGTAATGCTAACAGCTGATTAGTATGGCGTAGTTTTTTAAATTCAAAAATATGACGCACTTGCAAATCACAAATGTGATGATAAACATTGATTGAAAATTACTAAAAAAGGAATAAATCGTACGTAGAATTAACGTAGAATGTTACGTACAGAGATACGTATATCCCCGAATCCTAACAAACCGCAAAATCCTAATCCTAACCTAACAGCATGATATTTTACTGCGAAATAGTTTGAAATTTTTTTGGGTGGTTAGTCTAACAAATACAATACTGATTTGCTGTAATTTCGCTAGGGTTGTCCAATTGTCATTGATAAAATGTCATTTCGCTACGTATTATAGTACACGTATAGTAATTTTGCAAGTTATACGTACGTACGTGTAAAATTGTATATCGCATTATACGGTACTAACTGTTAGCCAATTGTAGCATATCGATATAGTTCAATTACTATATATCACTATAATATCTAATTTCACGTATTTTTTTAGTCGAATTTAATATACTGTACATTGTCTAATTTCTTTTTTTTTTAATTATATATATATATATATATATATATATATTTGTAATTCAGGTTTTTTGTAAAAACTAATCTGTAAAAGATCATTTAATAAATAATAAAATATAATATTTATTAATAAATTCTTATATATAATATATACATATCAAAAATTTTACAAAAAAAAAATATATATATTTGATACATCTTATTTCTCTTGTTTTATCAACAGCTCTAAAATCTTTTCAATTTTATATTCCATACCTTTAATCTTTTCTTGTAAATCGTCAATGCCAGGTTGAATTTTATCTTCGACTGCTTGAAGATCTTTATTACTACTTCCCGATCCACTACCAACTATTAAAGAAAGTTTTCTATTATGCTTTTTCATTTTTCCGTTAGGTTTATGTTCATGAACACTAGCAGAATCATCGAATAAAAAATCGTCATCATTTTCATCATCTTCATATTGATCATAATCAATACTCCAATCTGAGGTTAAATCGACATCCTCACTGAGCAAAGATCTATGAGTTAACCGATATTCTTCTGCTTTTGATAACCATTGAGTTAAATCATCAGCTTTTCCAACGTAATAAATGTAACGTGGATCTTCGCGTGACGGTCCAAATAGTTTTTCCAAAGTTTCATATTCTGCGATTAGATCTGCCCTATATTTTAAAACCGCATCTTCACCCGATGATTGAGCATCGTCAAATGCACCCCTATTGTTCATTTAAATATCAAAAAAATGAAAATATGTGAAAAGATGTAACATGCTATTATGAATGCGAGTCGTGACTCTAGTAAATTTGACTCGCGATTCGATTAGCTCGTGTCCTCAAACCGAATCGAAGTTTTATGGTAAAAAATATATGACTTGGTTTAGAATCTAGAGTCTGATGAGTCGTCCGATGAGTCGACTAGTTCAGTATTTAAGCCGAGTCAACTCAACTCAACTCGGCTCAACTCGAATCGAGTCATGACCTTCCCTAGAAACATTACTTACGTCATGAATGCAATCAACATATTTTGCATGATTGTGGTAAGTAAAATACTAGCAACTATTTAAAAATAAAAATATTTAAAATTAAAGAGGTCATTTTTTCACAAATTATTTCATAAATTATTTCATGTCTTTTTTTTAAGTACATACGAAGAGTTACTATGTCAATAGGTATAAAATTCCATTGATTAAGTTGATCCCATCTACCATTAATCCAAAAGAAAACACTTTCAATTGATTTCCAAATATTCGAAAAGTAATTATCATTAATATTAAATGGATCGGATGTTTGTGAGACAATAACATCAGGAAATAAATTTGGCGAGTTTGGATCTGTAGCATTTAAAATTAAATAATTTTGTCCGCTAGCAACTAGATCTATTTGAGGTGGATTTCGTAAAAGCAGGTACCTATACATGAAAATAATTGATATGAATATAAATTAAGATTAAACTTTTACAATAATTGTTTTAATAATGACGATAAGCTTACATTGCATGACCTATACCAAAAATAACTATTAACATGAATGCTAAGAATGGCCAAATTTTTTGCAAGATATTCATTATAATATAAATATAAGTTGCTGGACCTAAAGAAAAAAAAGAATATAACGCATATATTTAAGTAAAATGAGAGATGTGAATTTTAAATTGAGATTATTGATATATAATACGTTTAAAATATCGCAACAACAAAAGCTACAAAAAAAAAATAACAAAGGTTAATAATATTTTATAAAAAATACAGAAAATTTAAAGGCATACCGATTGTCCCCACATAATAAGAGCGGTAAACGCCAAAGCAATGCTATACTGTCTTTTGGGAAGTGAATCAGTAGATTCAAACATCACATATATATTCGACGTAACAACCAGACCCATTGGTAGAAGGCAAGACGCCAAGTCAAGTAAGTTGTACATACTAATATATCTAAGGAATCCTTCGCGTTTCATTTGCGAAATCTCAATAACTATTAAATAATATCCCAAATAATAATATAGAAACAGTAAACCTAAATATAAATTCTTATCCATAAAAGGTTCTAAATTCAATCCATCATCTGTCAATCCAGTAAGGAACGCGAATAAGATAGCGAAAACAATATAAATAAAAGCGTGACGTAAAAAATGGCTACGAGCTGTTGACCATTTATAATCGATTATCGCTGCTATCGCAGGATTACTAAATAACTCATCACTATTATCACGACGAATTGCTCGAAGGAATGGACTACAATTTGTGTCTTCAGTGATGGCATATCCACGTGGCCAAATTAATACTTTTAGAAATCGTAATATGAAAGGAACTTTGTTATGATCTTTAATAGCGCCCGGAGGATATACAATGAAATCTAATATAGATATAATATACAGAATATATGAATCATATAAATTTAAAATATATTAATTTTTTTAGAACCTTTATAAGAGTTACCTGGAAGCGGTACAACAAGTAAATTAGTTAACAAGGATGATTGACCACGTTTAATAATATCATAAAATCTGCATTATTTTAATTTATAATAAGCTTAAAAATTATTTACAAAATCAAAAAAAAAAAAAAAATAGTAAATACATATATACCCAAGTTTTTTATCTATGATTGTTTCTTCCGCTTCTCTAGCAATTTCTTGGAACGATAACATGCCTTTTAAACTCGAAATTCTTTGGATATGTGATAAATTTTTTTTAAGTTTTGCCGGATCCATCATTTTCGATTTACGTAAAAGAGCCGGGTAGATACCTAAAGCATAAATAGATTTATAATGTGCTTCAAGCAAATCTTGGGGATTTATAAAAGACATGTCGAGATGTATTTCTTTTGCGCCAAAACATGGTTTATGAAATAATTCTTTTACATAATAATCTGAAATTTTCAAAATAAAGAAATAAAGATTAGAAATACTGTAATGAAACTATTTATATTTATACTTGTTGGCATAATTAAATTCTAGATTTCAAGAGATTTCAAGAGATTTTCCAACAAGTACAATCACATCACGTAGTGTTTATCAAAACATTACCCATATTATTATCATATAATTCTGGAATTGCTTGAGAAACGGAAAACATCCAACCAGCATTATTTATTGCATTATCAGAATAATAATTCAAGAGATATCCAACTATAACAGTATCTTTACGACTATCTCCAGAGTTCTCGATAGCCAGTTGTAAATCACTTTTTTTTGGTACCAAAGGCCATTCATGTAGTCTAGGAAAATGCAAATTTTTTCCCATTTTTGAATTAGTTCCTTGAAAACTTTCGGATAAAATTCTTTTAATCAAAGAAACACATCTTCCACGAATCAAAGATTGCATTATTTCGTATCTAGCATCGGTTAAACTCCAAAGATCTGGGTTTGTTGTTATGATTCTCTTTAAAATATCACTTGTTTGATTAACTATCATATTAAACATACGCTTTTTCTTGATTGATTCTGGTTCATTTCGTCTATAATAAAGATATTCAAGGGCGCTACACGCATCTCTCAAAGTGTGACACATATGAGGCCAATGAATTTGGTCATGTTCACCTGTATCTTGATACGATAAATCTATGAAAAATTCCCCATTACCAATTGAAAGACTTTGAATTTCAAATGTCATATTATCAGGACTTGTCCAGATGTACTCTAAACTTCTCTTATTTGAACCATTATTTTCTCTCCTCCATACTTGTATTGTTGTTAGTCCAATAATTACTTGATGATTCTTATCTTTATTAAGATAAGCTGATAAACGAGGATATTGCTTATAGCGAACCCAAGGCTCTGTACCATGTACAACAATCACATGTCTTGGTTCCTGTTTTGCATCAAGGAATTTTCCATTTTGAGTAAAAATTAGATGATAAATTTGATCTGTTTGTTCTCGAGCTTCCAGAAAATTCAATTGAGTAAGTTTTGACGACGAAATCGGAGGTGGATTCAAAGTATCTTTTAGAGAGGGATGATCAACTATTGACATTACATTTCCATTATCTTCATTAACACAAACAATAATTCCACTAGCGCTGGAAAATTTATGATAAGATTCTTGAAATCTTGCCGGGATTAAATTTTCAGTATCATAAAAAGTTCTAATAGCATTATCCTTTGTACTAAATAAATCCCAAATCACAATAACTGTAATCAATTCCGATGATCCACTATTCTTCTCTTCTTCACCAACTAAAAGTAATTTTTCGTCATTATGAATGAAATCTATTGAGTTTATTCTATAAAGATTTGGAAATATTTTTGTTACAATTTCCAATGTGTTTTCCATCAAATATATCGTTATACTATTAGTACCCCGACAATAAGCCATTAACACGTCATTTTTCGAAACTTCAACAATTGAATATCCATTTGCAATCGAATGAGCTTCTTTTCGTGCATGAAAAGTTTTATGGAGTTTACTAGTTTTTAGATCATACATTTCCACCAAATCTATTTTATAATTTTCTACTATAAAATAATTTTTTTCTATACTCCGATGAAATAATTGTAACTTTGGTTTAGGATCACCAATATCTTTAATAGCATCAATCTGGTTAGAAACAACAGTTGGAAATAAGAAATCTTCTGAAGGTTTGTTTGATTTATTTTGATCAAAGTATCCGGATCTAGTTACGTAATTGTTTTCGATCGTGATTTTTGAGATTCCCTCCTCGTGAATTATCACCAAGTCTAAATAATCACTTGCTTGAGATTGAGGATTAGGAAGAAACCGTATGACTCCACCAATTTCATCCAATGAAGTTATTAATCTATCCTGATACAACATTGAAAGAACCCAAGTACGTGGAATCACTTTGGATATGAGTGAACGACCTTGTTCTACATTATCCAATGAAGAATCTTCCAGAGTTCCACGAGAAGTTGATTCTTTTGCATAGTATTTCCGATTATTATTTTGTTCGAAACACGAAATACCGATTAATGTGTCAAAACGAGTACCAACGTTTATAGAATTGGAAATAGTCAATGACCAAGATAGCCGAGGATTCGATGGGTTTACATTGTTAAATCCTTTGAATTTTATCGTTTTTATAGATTCTAAATTCCGTGTATAACATACATTCAACTCCAAGGTCACTAATAAATAACGTTATCAATTTTTTATCATAATTTTTATTGAACATTTTGATATTTATCATTATACCTGTATTAAATGTAGCAATATTTTGTCCATCCGGACTAAGCGCTATATGATATTTTGGACGTTCGGGATTCGAACTCATTTTGAAACAGCGAGTCCAAGTATTTCAGTGATCTTAGATTTCAAATTTCATTAAACTTTTATCATTTTTATTATCTTTTTTGTAACAATCTTTGGCGTTACTAATGTTACCAGATTTTGTAACAAATCTGGCGTTATTAATTTTACCAGAATAGGTTAAATATATCTTTAGGGAGTAATTGCATAAACGCAACGAATAGAAGGGCCGTTAATAAATTGTAATTGGCTGTTGTCTGTAAATAATTATTCAAGGACAAAAGGTCTAAATTAAATAGTTTTCTAGAATTAGAATCTATAATTGATTGGACTTTCTAGTGTCAGAACGATAAAATTTTACTGCGATGCGTTGTGAAGTATCGATAATACCATACCACTTTACTATTCGTACTTTATAATTTTCTCACGTAACCATATATTACAATATTAGTGATCACAAGCTTTAACATGCAGGCGAATACTAAATACTAAACAAGAAGAATTGAAATTACTGATGAAAATCGTAGACAATAATGTCACCTGGTATAACAAACATTACGAAATAATAAACACATAATTAGAATAGTAACGGTAAATTCTATCTATGTATCGATATAGTTATATTATTAACAATTAAACTTTTTAATTTACTTTTTGTTAAATTGTCTTTTGTATATAAAGATACAGTATATTCGTAATTAACTATTATTGGTTGGTTTTTTAGGTGATCTTGGCCTGAGCTTTATTAGTCATAATTATATTATAATGTGGGAATATAGAATTTTGGAGGTAACTACTCGGCAGAAATATGGCATATTTGCCATATAAGTAGAAGTATCTCATGCCGTACTATATAAATGCCTATGAGTACTGTATGCCGTCATTCACTTTAATTTAGTGGTATGGTATTATCGATACTTCACAACGCATCG
>CAJVPU010000799.1:0-15386 GCA_910591775.1 Dentiscutata heterogama | reverse complement strand
TTTATATTTCTCTATTGCTATTTGTAGAAGTGAGTTGAATTCTTTCTGGTATGGTGGTTGTGTTTCTTTATTTTTTGGATATTATAGTGGAATGAGTGCTAGTTGAGAGTGTGGGTGTTGATGTAGTTAAGGAATTGTTCTATGCAGGTGATATTGTGTATGTTTAATTTGTGTTTAATTGTAGCTGGTTGTTTGATTAACGTTAGGATTGAGTTGATTGAGGTGCCTTTAAGTTGTTTTGGAATTGGCCATGGGTTGGTTGGGTATGCTAGTTGGATATTTAGATTATGAAGTGTTATTATTAGTTGTGCAGTATTTGTTTTGTATTCATTTGTGGGGAAGATTAGTTGTTCAAAGAAGATGGATTGATTTGAATTGGCTACATTTTGAAGTTGTAACCATATTTTGATGCTTGAGTTATTGAAGTCTTGTGAGTGGATGCTGCAATCTAATATTCTAATTTGTTGTTGTTGGATGCTGTAAAGTGTATTTAGTGCATATATTGCAAGATGGTGGATTGTCAAATTGGGTGTGGATCGGGCAAGCCATGCTTTTTGTTTTACTATATGAGTATAAAGTCTTGTAATTTTGGAACAAGAATATTTTGACAGATGTGTACTTTGCATCTGGTATGCAGCCTGTGTTAGAATTATGTTGTTAATAATATAGATAGCTTGTTTATCTGTAATTCTTGCATATTGGATTTTGTTAATGTTGGTTGTGATTTCGTTCATGATCAGAGTTTTAGCTGCTTTTAGTGAAGGGTCTTGGGTAAGCCAAACTCCCAGGTACTAGAAGATGTTTTTCAGTTTGATATTAGGGATAGTCTGTTCTCGGAATGTAATGGATGCTTGTGGATCAGAGTTGTTGGATATTAATGTTGATTTGTGTGGGTTGACTTTGATGTTTGTATAGAATAAGAAGGAGTTGACTGTCTTGAGTATGTCTTGTAATTCAGTTTTGTTTTTTGCAATCTATACAGTATTATTCATGTATGCTACTACTAAAGTATATGTTGATATAGTCCTGAAGGGGGTGTTTGTATCTAGCAGATATCCTTGATAGGTGGTGTCAATTTGGCTGATTAGTGGATCGTAGTATATTCTCCAGAGTATTGGAGAGAAAGTTTCTCCTTGGTCAATTCCATCTTGTACTGTATAGGGTTTAGTTGTTCCAATATCTGTTATTATAATGTTTTTTCTGCTATTTAGAAGATGGCTAAGAAGGTTAGTAATTTTTTTTGGAATGTGGATTCTTTACAAGGTTTTTATGAGAAAGGGGATGTGGACAGTGTTATATGCCTTGGACATATCCTGTGCAAGGACCCAATATTCTTTGTTGGTAATATTTGCGTATTCAATGATATAAGTTATAGTTTGGATTGGTTGAAGGGTTGATGTAAATAGAAGGGCTACATTGTTGTTTTTTGAAAGGATTTGGTATTTAGTAAGTATTTGGTTTAGGTGAAGTGTTAGTATTTTTGTAAAAATTTTTCGTGTGTGTTCAATTAGTGTAATAGAATATGTGTAGTTTAAATCGTTATTGTAGTGTTGTTTTTTTGGATAGCCTATATATTTGCTATTTCTTAGCTTTTTGGTGTTTGTTTCAATTCTAAACATGTATTAAAGATTAGGAGTAATGATGAGATTGCAGTATAAGGTAAGTGTTTTAGCATTTTGTTGGATATGCCCGATAGCTCAGTTGCTTTTTGTATTGGAGTAGCATTGATTGTAGTGGTTATTTTGTCATATGTAATCGATAGAGTGAGATTATTGTAGATATGAGGTAAGATGTTGGGGAGAGATTATAGATAGGGTGTCTATTTCTGTTCGAAGTTTGTGTTTGTTAGATTAGACTTGGTCCAGTTTTTAAAGTGGTTTCTTGTTGCTTGTTTTATTTCCTTTGGATCTGTGATTATTTTATCAGAGATGATTATTTTGTCATAGGAAATATTTGCTTTTCCACACTTTAGTATACTGTTAATCATTCTTAAGGTATTTGTTTCCATATCATTGTAGCATCACTAAATATAGAAGTTTATTTTTTCTCTTTGTACTGCTTGAGTCTCAATGCTTCAGGCTTTCCATATTGTATTTTTTAGATTTTTTAGTGTTGCGAGGAAATGGGTATAGTTAGTCGTCAAATCATCGAGTTGGCAGGGTGTTGTCTGTATTTCGGTTAGTGAATTTATCTTGTTGAGCAAGATATTGATCATTTGGACCATGAAGGTAAGTGAGTATGGGAGTTGAATTAAGCGGATAATGCGAAGTGTATTGTTGATTATTTTGAGTGCTATATAAAGTTTGGTAGCTTTTGAGGAAAATACATAAAAAGTTTTCTATAACTTAAGAGTTGTTGGTATTTCCTGATTGGCAATTGTCTTGATTGTGTTTGACCACTTGTTCCAATATTTGTTAAGTTGGTCTTGGTTGGTAGGGGGTGACGATATGTTTAAGAGTTTGAAATTATTTTCAATAGCTTTTGAAAACTCTTGCCAGGAGTCTGAGTTTATTTGTTTATAAAGATAGATTTTTCTTTTCTTTTTTTTGGTTCGTGGAATTTTGAGGTTGAAGTTAATTGTCCAAGTAGTCTGGATAATCATATGGTCACTGTCAGTGATTTCTGTTGGGTCTAACAGTATGGGTAGGCTGAAGTTAAGAATTATTTCTGGATTAACCCAAATGTTATTGATTTGACTGTGTAGGGGGCCACATCTCTAGGTGGGACCTACAACTGAGAAGAAGTCGAGGAGACTTGAAGATGATAAGGAATGCAAAATAGATAATAGTTTTGAAGTTCTTTTGCAGCATTTGATATTGTCATTGAAGTTTCCAAGAGTGATAGTATGCCAATTCTTGTATCTTGTTTCGAGAAGCCAGTTTGCAATTGTGTTTTGGGTTAAGGTTGATTGGTCCGGGTGATTAGAGGGTAGATATAATGATATGAGTCGAAGCTTGTTGCTAGAAGGAAGGTGAAAGTCACTACATATTGCGATGCATGGAAATGTTTGTATGTTGTGGATGTAAGGTTGTAGAGCTTTGTGTAGTACAACTACAGTACCAAGGCTTGCTTCGCATTGTACTTTGTTTTTTGGAGAGAAGTTAGATGTATATATATATAGTAATATGGGTTAATAAGGGATGCGGATGCGGAGTCTTTTAATTTTGTTTCGGCTAATGAGATAATGTGGTATTCATTTGAGGCACAGAATTCAAGTAAGACTTGAAGTTTGAGTAAGTCAGTAAGTTCTTGTGCCTTATGAGTTACTATGTTTAAGTATTTGTGGATATCGAGTTCGGTGGTTAAGGGTGTGTTATTATTAGAGTCAGAGGAAGGCGATGATTGGTTAGAATATTGTGAGGAAAAGGAGTTATGTGGGCTTGCAGGTGTTGTCTGTGATATAGATAAATTAGAGTGGTCTAGGTTGGTAGGCAGTAAGCCGGTTTGATGGGTTTCATTCATTGAAGTGAGGAATAATTATCTAGGATATCTCAATGGGGATCTGGTAAGTTAGGGAGATTGAGGAGATGAGGAGGTGTACCTTGAAAGTTAAAGTGGTTTTGTAATTCTGTGATAGTGCTTTTGATTTTTTTGTGATTAGTGATAGAGATGTGGATTGTGTGATGAAGATTCATTTGTTCTAAGTAGGAGGTAATTTCAGAGAGTTGAAATGGAAGTGGTGGTTTAGCTAAGGTATTTGAGGTTATGTGGGTCTCAATCCATTCTCTTGAAAGAAGTTGTGTTCTCTCAGAAGTCGAGCAGTGTCAACTAGTGCCTTGGGGCTTGTGATAGGTATAGTTAAGTTGACTTCAGTGATTAAGTTAGCTTCACTAAGGAGTGGGGTTTGTTTGTAGGATTAACTATTATATAGAAGAGTGGAAGAGGGATGTTGAATTTGTATTTGTCTTGGATTTCTGCTACAAATTCTTTTGCTTGGTGTATATCAGAGATAGGGAAATTATAGGTTTTAGTTGTTTTGATAGAGTGTGGATCCTTTGGAAAAGATTTCTTTTGTACAAAGAAATTGTTAGGGATGTGTTAGAAGCTGTAGTGTTCTCTAAGGATGTCGACATATTTGCAAAATTCTGATGCATTAATAGATTACAGGAAAATAGGTGGCAAATTGCTGATATAAGGTTTTGAGGTGTTGATGGGAGCTGTGGTTTTGCGACGGCTAGGTTAAAGTAGTTTGGGAGTATTCTTTCTACGATATAGTATTTCATTAATTTTGAACAATAGTTGAAGAAAAATGGTAGTCTGACCCACTCTGTAATTGGGAAAAGGTCTCTAATTTCAATGTGAAGATCAGCCAAATTATCTGGGAGTAGTTCAAGAACCATGAGGAAATAGCTATTAGGAAGTTTGTTGAAAGTAAAAATTTTTTGTAAAGCCAACACTGTAGCTTGGGTAAGTTTACGGTCTTTGATTGGTAACGGAAAGGGGAGAATTTGTTGGATAGGCAGTTCTATTTTGAGTGGGTCTAGTGGTAGAAAATAAGCAAGATCGAGTGTGCTTTATTGATTAAGCTAGGAAATTCTTCAAAGCTAAGTTGGCAGTTTATCTGTGCGAAGTTAAGACAGTACGTAATAATTTGAGTGTAGTTGTGTGGACTGTTGGTAAGAAAGTCTGTATTATATATGAAGTCGATGGCTAGTTTGGCTTTGAGTTTAGCAAAGATTTGGTCCCTATTGAATTTGTTTATGAAGTGAACATTATGCAGTCTTTTATATTTCTCTATTGCTATTTGTAGAAGTGAGTTGAATTCTTTCTGGTATGGTGGTTGTGTTTCTTTATTTTTTGTGAAGGATCGGAAAAAGGCCAAGTCGAGGTACTTAAATTTTGTTTTGATTGCATTTGGTAGGTTGTGTTGGGTTGGATTGGTTTAGATTTTGTGTTGAAGAAATTTTAGCAGAAGCTTTGGTGATGAGAGAGTATTGATAATGTTGTCGTAATTCCAGATTGCTATGTCGAATTTCTGTGTATGGGCTTTTGCTAGTGCAATAGTGACTAAATTACACCAGGTGAGTAAATGGTCATCTTGAGTATGTTTCTTTTTAGATAGATTAGAAGTGAGTATACTACTATATAATCTCTTTGGGGGTGGGAGTGATTCAATAGTTGCATTGAATTGGACGTCTATCTGGTCATCTGACTCTTTGTTCGATTGGGTTTGTTACAAAAGCTCGATATGGGTTGATTGTTGTACAACAAGATTCCAGGGGTTATCTTGATTGAGGTCTAGAAATGGATCGAGTGTGTTGTGATGATCAATTACCATGGCTATGGTCTGGGATCTTAGGTTGTATGCATTATTTCCTACACTTGTTTGTTTGTTTATATTAGTTCCCATGCTGTTTTGTTTGTTTGTATTATTTCTCACGCTTATTTGTTTGTTTTGTTCTAATAATGTCATACAGTCAACTCTGTTTATAACGAACTGATGAGTCTTATAGTAAAAATTTTTAAAAGTTTGTTATATAGTAATTTACTATATTTTATATACCGAACTTATATTAAATTTGAAAAAAAAAGTTTATTATATAGTGTGTTCATTATAAAAAGGTTCGTTATATCCAGAGTCGACTGTAGTTGTTTTTGACAGGAGTTTACTAGATTTTTCACTTTGAGCTGAGTTTTTTGTTTTAGAGAGTGAGGGTTGAATAGTAGCAGTGATAGGAGTGATGTTTGCAATATTTTTAGATTGTGAAGTTATCTTCTTCTTTTTAAGTGATAGTGGGTTGTCTGGTAAGGTGGGGTTTTGTTTTGTTGTTAGGTTGTCTGAGGTCCTGGTGAAATCTATCAGAGTGGCGCTAGGTCGAGTTAGAGAGATGAAGAAGAGTTCGAAGACTTTAGGAGTAGAGAGAATATGTTTTTGTCTCTTTTCAGCTTTGTGTATATAACTTGGAGTCTAATCGGCAATACTTAGTGTGCCCAAAGGGCCAACAATGTATATAAAAACTGTTTGTTTTGTATTTTTGCAAGTGTTTTCCTCTTAATTTTTTGTTGTTTTGATAATCTACGGGAAAGAGTTTTTGTAACTCTAATTTTGTAAGTATTGTTGAGCTAATAAATCTAATAGGGATTTGTTTTTCAATATGATTGTGATAAAGTCTTGTATAAACTCGTGAGTTGTTGCTGTGTTTATCTTGTTTGTTTGACACACTTTAGTTATTGCTTTATGTATAATTTCTTTGATATTAATTGGATTGTGTGGGCAGATGAGTATGTGGACTGTATCTTCAAGTATTTGAGAGCATTTTATACAGAAAGAATTGGGGTGTGTTGATGAATTTCTGTGGTATAGATGTAAGTAAGTTGGCAGTTTGAAAGTTAGTAGTTTTACTTTGAAAGTTTTTAAGGTTGATTTGGTAGAGCAAGTATTTTGACCAAGTGAATTGTTCTGATAATTTAGATAGTCAAAGGTTAGTTTTTAGTTAATATTTGGAAGTCTTTGTATAATTGTTTTGATTCAGTTTTGTTTGTTCTATTGGATAGTAGCTTTTGCTTTTTGGATGATTTTAGGTATTTGATGGATCGAATATATTGTAGGAATGCTACTAATACAGGGTATAAAGTTGGTATTCAATACTGCTTGTGTTGCGAGATTAGTGTGTAGTTGGAGATTTGGTGTTAGAATCTTGATTTTCTTTTTTGATAGGTTTGTATTGATAATGTAGTCTTTAACCAAGATGATTGCTCTTATTGTTGATATTATATTGTTAAATGGGATTTTGCAAAGATGTTGTTGGTGATATGATGGAAGATTAAGTATGGATTGAATTTTTGATTATAGCTATCTTTTGTCAATAGTGATATTTATTTTTGTTCGGGAAGGGAGAATGGTGTAAATTATTGCTAGTATTATGAATATAGCATAGGTATAGGATAGGAAGGATTTGTTTGTAGTGTGCCAGATTTGCTGGTTGTGTTAAAACTAAATCTGTAAAAAGAGAGTTTTTTTCTTGTTGCCTAAGTTTATCTGGCTATAATATATACTTGTATGTGTTTAGAGAAAGTAGAGTTAGTATATAGTGTTCAAATTTAGGTTTTGATATTATCAAATAGTTGTAGGAATCGGTATGTGGTACAGTAGTCTGTCATTGGTAGGAAGGGAGGTGTATTGTATATTTGAGGAGAACGTGATATTAATAGCCACAGTAGGTAGCTGAGTTGTCTGTAGATTTGTTTCTTGTAGTTAACTTTGATATTGTATATTAATATTATTGGGGCTGTAAAGAAACAGAATTTGATTTTGAGTGAGTAGTTTTTTTTCTGATATTCCAAACAGGTGACAAGTTGTTTTGAATTGAGTGGGTGTTGAGTGTAGTGTTTAATTTTTGCTGAATTATTTGTCACGCTAGTGATTTTGTCAAATTTTTTAAAATAGGTAATAATCCATCTATAAATATGTGGGTTAATTGGTATAAATATGAATGTGTTAGAAAAAATTAGTGTAGTAGATGGGTTGGTGAGATTAGTTATCTTATTGGTGATATTTTTGAACCAGCAAGGAATTTTTCTCTAGGAATTTTTTGGATGTTATAGTAGAATGAGTGCCAGTTAAGGGTGTGAGTATTGGTGTAGTCTAAGAATTGTTCTATGCAAGTGATATTATATATATTTAATTTGTATTTAATCATAGCTAGTTGTTTGGTTGACATTAGGATTGAGTTGATAGAGGTGCTTTTAAGTTGTTTAGGGATTGGCTATGGGTTAGTTGGGCGTGCTAGTTGGATATTTAGATTATAAAGTGTTATTATTAGTTGTACAGTATTTGTTTTGTATTCATTTGTTGGGAAGATTAGTTGTTTGGAAAAGATAGATTGGTTTGAATTGGCTGCATTTTGAAGCTGTTGTAGCTGTATCTTAATGCTTGAATTATTGAAGTTTTGTGAGTGGATGCTGTGGTCCAAAGTTCTAATTTGTTGTTGTTGGATGCTATAAAGTGTATTTAGCATATATATTGCAGAGTGGTAGATTGTCAAATTGGATGTGGATTAGGCGAGCTGTGCTTTTTGTTTTACTATATTAGTATAAAGTCTTGTAATTTTAGAGCATGTATATTTTGTCATATATGTACTTTGCATTTGGTATATGGCCTGTGTTAGAATCATATTGTTAATGATGTAGATAGCTTGTTTATCTGTAATTCTTGCATATTGGATTCTGTTAATATTGATTGTAATTTCATTCATGATAAGGTTTTTGTTGCTTTTAGTGAGGGTTTCGGGTGAGCCAAACACCTAGGTGACAAAAGATATCTTTTAGTTTAATATTAGAGATGGTTTGTCTACGGAATATAATGAATACTTGCAGGTCAGGGTGGTTGGATATTAATGTTGATTTGTGTGAGTTAATTTTGATATTTGCATAAGATAAGAAGAAGTCGACTGTCTTAAGTATGTCTTGTAGTTCATTTTTGTTTTTTTGCAATTCATATAGTATCATTCATATATGCTACTACTGAAGCATGTGTTGATATAGTTCTGAAGGGAGTGTTTGTATTTAGCAGATATCCTTGGTAGGTGGTGTCAATTCGGCTGATTAATAGATCATAGTATATCTTCCAAAGTATTAAGGAGAAGGTTTCTTCTTGGTTGATTCTGTCTTGTACTGTATAGGGTTTAGTCATTTCAATATCTGTTATTATAGTGTTTTTTCTGCTATTTAGAAGATGGCTAAGAAGGTTAGTAATTTTTTTCGGGATATGGATTCTTTGCAAGGTTTTTATAAAAAGAAGGATGTAGACAGTGTTATATGCTTTAGATATATCTTGTACAAGGACCCAATATTCTTTGTTGGTGATATTTGCATGTTCAATGATATGAGTTATGGTTTGAATTGGTTGGAGGGTTAATGTAAATAGAAGGGCTACATTTGTTGTTTTTTGAAAAAATTTGGTGTTTAGTAAGTATTTGGTTTAGACGGAGTGTTAATATTTTTGCAAAAATTTTCTGTATGTGTTTAATAGTGTGATAGGACATATATAGTTTAAATCGTTATTGTAGTATTGTTTTTTTGGAATAGCCTATATATTTGCCATCCCTCAGCTTTTTGGTATTTATTCTAATTCCAGGCATATATTAAAGATTAGAAGTAATGATGAGATTGCAGTATAAGGTAAGTGTTTTAATATTTCATTGGATATGCCTGATGGCCCAGTTGCTTTTTGTGTTGGAGTAGCATTGATTGTAGTAGTTATTTCATTATGCATTATTGGTAGAGTAAGATTATTGTAAATGTGAGATGAGATGTTGGGAAGGGGTTGTAGATAGGGTGTCCATTCTTGTTCGAAGTTTGCGTTTGTTGGATTAGACTTGGTCTAGTTGTTGAAGTGATCTCTTGTCACTTGTTTTATTTTCTTTAGATCCATGATTATTTTATCAGAGGTAATTATTTTATCATAGAAAATATTTGCTTTTCCATGCTTTAGTATACTATTAATCATTCTTGAGGTGTTTGTTTCCATATAATTGTAGTATTGTTAAATGTAGAAGTTTATTTTTTCTCTTTGTGCTGCTTTAGTCTTAATGCTTCGGGCTTTCTATATTGTATTTTTTAGATTTTTTAGTATTGCAAGAAATTGGGTATAGTTAGTTATTAAATCATCGAGTTGGCATGATGTTGTCTGTATTTTGGTTAGAAAATTTATCTTGTTGAGCGAAGCATTGATCGCTTGGACTATGAAGGTAGATAAGTATGAGAGTTGAATTGAGCAGATATTGTGGAGTGTATTGTTGATTGTTTTGAGTGCTATATGAAGTTTGGTGGCTTTTGATAAGAAAGCATAAAAGGTTTTTCATGACTTGAGAGTTGTTGGTATTTCCCAGTTAGCAATTGCTTTGATTGTGTTTGACCACTTGTTTCAATATTTGTTGAGTTGGTCTTGGTTAGTAAAGAGGAATGAGATATTTAAAGTTTTGAACTTGTTTTCAATAGCTTTTGAAAACTTTTGCCAGAAGTCTGAGTTCATTTGTTTGTAGAGATAGATTTTTCTTTTCTTTTTTTTAGTTTATGGGATTTTGAGGTTAAAGTCAATTGTCCAAGTAGTTTGGATAATCATATGGTTACTGTTGGTGATTTTAGTTGGATCTATCAGTAAGGGTAGGCTAAAGTTAAGGATTATTTTTAGATTAACCCAAATATTATCGATTTGACTGTGTAGAGAGACATGTTTCCATGTAGATCCTGCAACTGAGAAAAAGTCGAAGAGACTTGAAGATGATAAGGATTGCAAAGTAAAAAATAGTTTAGAGATTCTTTTGTAGCATTTAGTATTGTCAATAAAGTTACCAAAAGTGATGGTATGCCAATTCTTGTGTCTTGCTTCAAGAAGCTAGTTTGCAATTATATTTTGGGTTGAAGTTGTCTAGTCCGGGTGGTTAGAGGGTAGGTACAACAAAATGAGTCGAAGCTTGTTGTTGGATGGAAGGTGAAAATCAATACATATTGCAGTGTCTAGAAATGTTTGTATATTGTGGATATAAGGTTGTAGAGCTTTGTGCAGTATAACTGCAGTACTGAGGCTTGCTTCACGTTGTACTTTGCTTTTTGGAGAGAAATTAGATGTATATATATGGTAATAAGGGTTAGCAAGAGATGCAGATACAGAGTCCTTTAATTTTGTTTTGGTTAATGAGATAATGTAGTATTCATTTGCAGTGCAGAATTCAAGTAAAACTTGAAGTTTGAGTAAGTCAGTAAGTCCTTATACATTATGAGTAACTATGTTTAAGTATTTGTGAATATCGAGTTTGGTAGTTAAGGATGTGTCATTATTAAAATCAGAGAAAGGTGATGGTTGGTTAGAATATTGTGAAGAAAAGGAGTTATATGGGCTTGCAGGTGTTGTCTGTGATGTGGATAAATTAGGATGATCCAGATTGGTAAGCAGTGAGCTGGTTTGTAGAGTTTTATTTATTGAAGTGGGGAATAATTATCTAGAATATCCTAATAGAGATCCGGTAAATTAGGAAGGTTAAGAAGATGAGGAGATATACCTTGAAAATTGAAATGATTTTGTAATTCAGTGATAGTGCTTTCGATTTTATCATAATTGGTAATAGGGATGTGAATTGTGTGATGAAGATTAGTTTGCTCTAAGTAAGAGGTGATTTCAGAGAGTTGAGATAGAAGTGGTGATTTGGCTGAGGTATTTGAGGTTATGTGAATCTTGATCTATTCACTTGGAATTTGATAGAAGAAGTAGTGTTCTCTCAAGAGTTAGACAGTGTCAACTAGTGCCTTGGAGCTTGTGATAGATATGGTTAAATTAATTTTAGTAATTAGGTTAGCTTCACTAGGAAGTAGGAGTTTGTTTGTAGGATTGACTATCATATATAAGAGTAAAAGAGGGATATTAAATTTGTATTTGTCTTGGATTTCTGCTACAAATTCTTTTGCTTAGTGTGTATCAGAGATAGGAAATTATAGGTTCCAGTTGTTTTGATAGAGTGTAGATCCTTTAAGAGTGATTTCTTTTGTACAAAGAAATCATTAGAAATGCGTCAGAAGCTATAGTGTTCTCTAAGAATATCAATTTATTTACAAAATTTTAATGTGTCAATAGGATTATAGAGAAATAGGTGGCGAATTGCTGAGGTAAGGTTTTGGGGTATTGATAGAAGCCATGGTTTTGCTTCGGGTAGGTTAAAGTAGTTTGGAGATATTCTTTTTATGATATAGTATTTCATTAGTTTTGAGTAGTATTTAGAGAGAAATGGTAGTCTAGCCTATTTTGTAATTAGAAAAAGATCTCTAATCTCGATATGAAGGTCAGCCAGATCATCTGGGAGTAGTTCGAGAACCATGAGAAAATAGCTATTAGGAAGTTTGTCAAAGGTAAAAATTTTTTGTAAAGCCAACACTGTAGCTTAGGTAAGTTTATAGTCTTTGATTGGTAACAAAAAGAGGAGAATTTGTTGAATTGGCAAGTCTATTTCGAGTGGGTCTGGTGGTAGAGGAATAAGTAAAGTCGAGTGTGCTTCATTAATCAAGCTACGAAGTTCTTCAAAGCTAAGTAGGCAGTTTATCTGTGCAAAGTTAAGACAATATGTAATTATTTAAGTGCAGCTGTGTGGACTGTTGATAAAGAAGTTTGTATTATATATAAAGTCGATGGCTAGTTTGGCTTTGAGTTTAGTAAAGATTTGATCTCTATTGAATTTGTTTATAAAGTGGGCATTATGTAGTCTTTTATATTTCTCTACTACTATTTGTAGAAGTGAGTTGAATTCTTTCTGATATAGTAGTTGTGTTTCTTTATTTTTTGTGAAGGATTGGAAGAAGGCTGAGTCTAGATACTCGAATTTTGTTTTAATTGCATTTGGTAAGTTGTGTTGGGTTGGATTAGTTTGGATTTTGTATTAAAAAAAATTTAAAAGAAGCTCTGAGAATAAGAAAGTATTGTTGATGGTATTGTTATTTCAGATCACTGTGTTGAATTCCTGTATATAGGCTTTTGATAGTGCAATAGTGACTGAATTATACCAGGTAAGTAAACAGTCATCTTTAATATATTTCTTTTTAGATAGATTGGAAGTGAGTACACTGCTGTATGATTTCTTTGGGGGTGTGAGTGATTCAATAGTTGTATAGGGGAAAAGCCAGTAAGAAATTAGAATTTTATGGTCGCTTAGAGTGCTTGTATCAGAGTCGTCAGTTTTGTAGTTAGTTAGATATTGGAGGATTGGTTGGTATGCCCAAATAAAGTCAATTTCACTACTGAGGTTGGCACTGTGCCAAGTTGGTGCTGACATATTGAAGTGTGAGGCTAGGTTGTACATATTGTTGTATGCTAGGTACTAAAGAAGTTTATATTTGATTGACTGTAAGTGGATATTGTCAGTGGAGGCATTAAAGTCTCCTAAAGTTATAGGGAGAATGCTTTGCGCTTGGGCTTGTTGCAGCCACTGGATTACTGTGTTTTGAACTTGTAGACGGAGTTGGGAATCGTTGCTGGGGAGATAGATAGAAATGATACAGAACTTGAAGTCATGTTTAAAGAAAAGGTCAATTGCAATTGCGTGCCCTGCTATTGTGCTAATATGGTGGATGTGTAGAGCTAGGATATTTTGGATCATAATTGCAGTTCCTGCCCGGGAGCTATCTGTGCATGACCATAAGTAGATATAGTGTTAGTTTTGTCTCATTTGTATCGAATTGTTTCACTTAAAAGTTTGGTTTCTGTGATACTAATAATATTGAGGTTTTGTTGTAGACAGTAATGTTCCCAGGCTTCTTTTTTGGTATTGTTATTAAATCCTTGTACATTGTATGTGCAAATAGAGAGTGTTAGGGGGTGAAGAGATGTAGGATTTATATTAGTACTCATTTAGTTAGTTTGTGTCTATCGGTGCTATGTTGCTGCCCGGTGGGTTGGAGCTGGATGCTTTAGTAGATGTGTTAGTAGTGTTTACTATTTGAGAGGTGGCACTAGCTAGTAATTGAACTGTACTAGGAGATAAAGGTTGATCTACAGTATTACTAAAGATTGTCCAACTGGGTTTTGGTAAAGGAGGAAGCCCCAGAATAAAGTCAGGAATTGTTTTAACTGAAAAGTGTTGTCTTAACACTTTTATAGTAGGTGTAACTTCTTCTTGAGACTGAATTGAAAGTTTTAATTTGATACTACGAGATATAAGTATTTTCTTTAGTTCCATGATTTCTGTTGGAATCTCGGGGAGAGGTTGTAAAGTGTCGGTTGAGTCTGTTTTACTTTCTGTTTTGTGAGTTGGGATTTGAATCTAGTCAGAGGGTAGCTGAGAGAAGAAGAAATGTTTTTTCAATGTTTTAGCTGTGCTAGTTAGCTGTTCAGGAGTGGTGATAGGAAGAATAATGCCAATATCTTTTGGGAGTTGATCTGCCTTAGGTAGATATGGTTTGTCAGTGGGTTTGCTTGTAATATCTCTGTGGGTAGTGGGAATCTAAATCTATATTGCGGTGTAATTTGTTGAATAAATTTCTTGGCCTCTGTGTCACTTGTAATTGGAAAGGAGAATTGGGTACTTGTACGGATCTTACTGGGGTCTGTTGGAAGAAGTGGCTTGGTGACAAAATAGTCATTTGGTAGAAGTTTGAATGTGTAGTACTTCCTAACTTGAGTTACTACTTGCTCTAATATTAGAGGAGAGGTAGCTGGGTTATAAGGGAAAAGGCTACGGACTTTTGGGTTCAGCTCCTGGTAGGTTGTAGGAAGTGGTTGCTTAGGAGGTGGAAGATCAAAGTAGCTATCTAGAATTTGTATTACTATGTAGTGGTTAGCTAGCTTCCTCTTGTAGGCACCCAAGTATTGCAAAGCTAACCTATGAGAGATGGGGAAAAGTTTGCGTAGCTGGTCAGGGAGGCTGTTATAGTTAGCAGGAAGTGCTGGTAGTGTGGCAAAGTAAGTGGGTGGGAGTTCGGGAAATTTGTAAAGCTTTTTTAGTGTGTTAACAATCACTTTAGTCTGTGATTTCTGTTTAATAGGGAGGGTAAAAGGCAAGATATTTTGGATTTCAGAGGGGATTTTGTTTGGGTGATCTGGGAGTTGTTCTAATTTGTCCTCGAAGGCTCTGTTGATCTCTGCTTTGATGTCTTTAGGTGTGTTTTCATTTTCGTTGGGAATTCTCAAAAATCCTCTTGTGTAATGAATTGCCTCGTAAATGGATTTCGGGGTGGCTCTTGTAGTATTGATGTTGGATAAATGTTGGGTGATAAGCATTTTTCTTAGCATAGTTAATAGTGTTGCGTGTTGCTTGGTCGGTTATAGTGATGTTGTTTTCCTCTTTGTAGGTTAAAAGAGCTTTGTTGAATAGTGTATTGAATTCTTTTTGGTGTACGGGTGTAGTTTTAGGTTTCGGGTAAAAGTAGTAAAAAACCAGGTATCACAATAGATAAATTTAAGCTGAATAGCACTAGGTAAGATGTATTGAGTTTGGTTGGTGGCTAGCTTGTGGCTAACAAACTGATAAATTCCTGCTGCTATGGTGAGTGCTTGTACAATAGCATCATATGTCCAGGTGTTGGTGCCAAATAGGGCATTGGTAGGCTTTGAAATCTTGCTTGTTACCACTTGTGTGAATTCCATATTATTTGGGGTGTCGATCATGAGTGAGGCGATGTTAGTTTTGGTGATCTGGCTGTAGAGGGGTTTAAATGGAGCTGGTGCACTGTTGGTGGTAGTCTTGTTGGCCTTGTTAGAGATAGTAGTAAGAGGCGAGATATTCCTGGCTCGCTTTCTGTTAGTAATGACTGCAGATAAGGAAGGTGGATTTCGTCAAGTGACTGATACCAGGGCCAGTGTAATTTAACTCGGTGGTGTGGAAGGTCTGGGTACGGGGTTGGTAGCATGGTGCTATATAACCAAGGGTGCATTGGGTGCTGTCGTATTAATAATATCTGTGTCT
>CAJVPU010000798.1:0-15407 GCA_910591775.1 Dentiscutata heterogama | reverse complement strand
TAATTAATAAAATTTAATACTGAATATTTACAATAGAAAAATGAAAAAAGTGAATAGAATTAGAGGCCAATAGAATAGACATAGTAACATGACAACCCTGAATATAATATAGAGCTAATATAAGGCCCAATCTCAGTTTTTATGAGGTTTTTGGGGTCCTGAACATTTTTACTTAGAATGATTGATCTCATTTACTTAGTACATTTTTGAGAAATAGGGACCTAGGTGGTAAAACACCATAGATGCGTTTTAGTAAAAGTGTTAATTTTTTTATAAATTCAAAGAAATTTATATTAAATCTTTTTATCACTATTCATATATTAATACTTCTATTAAAAGTAATAAAAACTACTTAACCAATTTTGGTTATCAATTTAATAAAGACTATTATCAATATGCATCTAAATAGTTATATCTAAATGTAAATAATCTTTATGAAGTTCATCAATATAAAAATTTAGTCAAACATGCACTTAGAGAGGTATTGCATTTATAGAAGTAAAAATCTATAAGTATAATATTTGTTAGGCCCAAGAGAAGACATGTATTTAGGAAGGTTTTTCATAGACATGCTCTTAGGAGGGTTGCATTTAGAAATATTTGGTATATTTTTTTAATAGGTGGATCTGGATATCAAAATATCCGGTCAGCCCAGTCCATGAGGACCCCTAGTAACTACTCAAACATTATGAAGATGCATTTTTAATGAACACCATGCTGAGAGATTTTGATCTTGTGCTAATGAACTTGGTATCTTTTTGATAAAAACTTGGATTATTTTGAGAAAAAGCATTAGCAGATAATACTTTACAAGAATACAACACTGATTTATTTGAATCTAAATATAAAACCTTGGATCAAGAGGAGGAAAAACATTAACTGATGCACTTTTTGCAAGAACATTATGCTAACTTTGGTGGTAATGAACTTGGACTTGAGAGAGAAAAATAGTAACTGATACAATTTGTTGGAATGTTACTTTGAATGATTTGAGTCTTTGTTATAATAATATTAAATTAAAATCAAACAATCGAATTTATTGAAACATGGCAATAGAAATCAGTTGGAATAAGTTAGAATAAATAGTGTAAATTAAAAAATAAAATTATAAATTACCAAATGATTTATATATATCAACTAAAATGTAGTTATTGTAATCTAATTCACTGGTTAAAAAATCATATTTTAACTAAATTCTGTAATATCTAGTTATTTCAGGTACAAATAATAATTTATTTACTATATAATACTATATATGTAATATATGTTTTTAAGCATATTAGCTAAAAATATATTAAACTACAAAAATATCAAGTAATTATATAGTAAATAAGTTACTATTTGAACTAGAAATAACTGTTTATATTTAGTTAAAATGTGTTTTTTAACCAGTGATTGCTGCAAATTGGAACTTCAAAGTTAACAAATAAGTGACGCATTTCAAAGTAATTGAGATTTTTTTAAATAGCATTTTTACTATGTTGAATTATATAATTTTAACTTTGAACCCCCCAATAACGAAAAAACAAATAACTAAAAGAATTGAATGCCTGTTTTAAATCGAAACAATAATGCAAACTTCATTAGATAATTTTTTCAGAGCATGTGAGTGGGAGTGTGAATATGTGTGAATTTTATACTAGTTCAAATAGTCAAAAAGAATAAATATAAAGAAAACCAAAAATCAAATGATAACCGAAAACATAAAAATAAAATTAAATGTAGTAAATTAAATATTTTTACTAAATTTTTTAAATGTATATACTTATTTACATAATATTAGTGATGCAGTAGAATTACCCCAATGATGTTACGGCTTAAGCCGTAACTAGCTAAAGTTTATATCGTAACTACCGGTAATTACGATTGCATCACTAGTAAATATTTATCAAAAAGCCAATTTGATCATTGGGTATATCTATTTGATTTTCTGATTCGGAATTTTAGAACAGAAAGTAGGACTTTTTAATATTGAGATGGTGGTTTTGATTTTCATATGATCGATCATACTCATACCCGGTCATTTTTTTCATATCTTTAGAATAGGATGTTTTTAATTAGATTTAACGATTTTGATAGAACATAATGACAAAATTTTAGTGAATAATAAGATTGTGTAATCAGTTATTGTGTGATCGATCATCATCTCTACTTTTTAACTCCAACTTATTATCGATAATAACTAGTTTATCGTCAGTTTTTTTATGTGATAAACAGTGTCGATAAAACATTATGTAGGCATTACTAATTCATATTGATTATCAGCAACACGAATAACTGTTCTGACAAAAGTAGGCTTTTGATTAAGCAATTACAACAATAGTATGAGCAAAATTATTGTAGCAATGACATAACGAGACGGAGAATAATAATAACAAATGCCGATAAAGAATCATAGACAAACAAATAGGGTAATATTACAATAACTCCGAGCATTTTACTACGCAAAAATGCTCAAGCATATATGGACATATATAGGTTATGATGAAATAATACGATCGATAGAATTTTGGGTTGCTTTCTGATTCTGTGATACCATTTTGCTCGTGCATTTATATTTGATTGATATAACCAGGCACGTGCGCAGAACGGAGAAGACAGAAAAGCGAAAATACAAGAAAACGAGTGTTTAAATCTACACTAAGGAACCAATCAAAAAATAACTATATATATAGTGTGAAATTTATATATAGAACCCTACCCCCAGCTCTAATACAGTATCCTATTATATAACATCTTTACCTACTTTTTTTAGTACGTGCTACATATTGTACCGGTACGTACGTCGTATTTGCTGTTCCCTAATTAGAAATTCATAGATCCCATAGATCATCAGGCAGATAAATAAACATGCAAAAAAAAAAAAAAAAAAAAATACTGTACACTCATTAGATTAATTCATCATAAATATGATGCTTGTACGTCTTAATTCGCCGTTGACACGGACATTTTCTTCTACGCTATATAAGAAAAGCTCTAACAAATATCAGTAAGTTTATTTTATCCTTTTCTCGATCCGTTTTGTACTTTAATTTCATCTTTAAATTTAAATAGAAAAATAGCTTCGTTACTTCAAAAACGTGCAATTGTCACGCATATGGAAACCAATCATCAAAAAACCTTCTCAAATCAAAATAACATCCCTCGTCTTCCGATTCCGACTTTGAAAGAAACAGCTGAACGTTATAAGAAATCTTTATTGCCTCTTTTATCCACTTCGGATTATAATCGAGCAGCCAATGCCGTTGATGAATTTATGAAGGAAGGTGGTTTCGCTGAGGTTCTTCAAAAAAGATTACATGATGTTGATAAAAGTGAAAAGGTAAAAAAAAATTAAATTAATTATTCAATAAATTATCATTAAATTAATAAAATTTTTATATTTACTGTCGTAGTACAATTGGCTTGAAACGATCTGGTTAAATAAAGCCTATTTAGAATGGAGAGATCCTTCTCTTATAAATGTTAATTGGTGGGTTGAGTTCAATGATCCTGCTACCGGAATTCTAAAAAATCCTCCTCCAAAAGGCCAGATATCCGAATTACAAATCGATAGAGCTGCTGGACTTGTATCAAATTTGTTGACATTTAATGATATGGTTAATAAGTATGTGAATTTATATTTAGACTTTTATATCATATTCATTTTAATTTTATTCATGATTTCTAATTTAATTCGACGACATTTGATCTATTATTAAACAGTGAATTATTACCGCCGGAGAAGACACGTCAAGGTCCATTGTGCATGGATCAATATACTAAACAATTTGGTGCTACACGAATTGTTGATTCACCTTCTGATCGTGTTATAACAACATGGCCTGCAACCGCCAAACATATTATTGTGATTTTTAGAGATCAAATTTTTAAAGTTCAAGTTTTAGGTGGAGGAGGTGAAAGAATTCCTATTAAAGAAATTAAAAGGTTTGTTTTTTTTTCCTCTTATACTGCTCAACATTTAAACCGCAAAACTTGTTAAAATTTATGCTTGGGCTTCTTTACTTTAGGCAACTCCAATCTATAGTTGATCAAGTGAATAATACTACGGAATTACAGCCTCCGATAGGTTTATTGACTGGTGAACATCGTGATACATGGGCAACGGTATTTTGTTGTTAACTATTCATCCCTATCATACACGACAATGTTTTGTTAAATTAATTTGTTTATTTGGTAGGCTCGCAAAAAGCTTGAATCTTCGTCTGCAGAAAACAAGATCAGCTTTGAAGCAATTGACACATCTTTATTTTGTATAGCGTTGGATGACTATCCTACTGATACAGATATAGATATTTCTCATCACAATTTTTTTCATGCTTATAATGGTCGAAATCGATGGTTTGATAAAGCACTTCAAATAGTTGTGGCAAATAATGGACGTGCTGGTGTTAATGGTGAGGTATGGTAACATAAATAAATTTACATAATAATAATTTTCGTTGATACTTATACTTCATCAAATTGTCAAAATAGCATTCACCTTCAGATGCTGTAATTCCAGGTACTATATTCGATTATATTATTAAAAAGTAAGTAAAATTTAATATCAATATATACTGTACATATTATTTAAATTTTATTAGATAACTATTGTCAATAACTTATGTTAAAAATGAAAGTGAGCCAGCTCAAGATCCGCAAAACACTTCTCCCATTGAATTACCACCTCCTCAACACTTAAAATGGATAGTTGATGGTTCTATAATGAACACCATTCAACAAGCGCAAATTAATATTCAAGCTGCAATAGATAATGTTGATAGTGTTTTATTGCATTATAATGAATATGGCTCCGATTGGCTAAAAAATGGTAATGCGTATGTTTTACTTATTATGTTCAAAAAAATAAATAAATAAACATATAATAATTGTATGTATAATTACTTTGATTTATTATAGTTAAGGTCAGTCCTGATGCATTTGTTCAGATGGCGATTCAACTTGCATATTATAAACACTATCGTGAACCATGTCCGACTTATGAATCTGCCTCTACTAGAGGTTTTTTACATGGTCGTACTGAAACTGTGAGAACTTGCTCTGTGGACACTGTTGCATTTACCAAAGCTTTTTGTGATCCAAATGTCAGGGTATGATATATTACTTTCATTTAGCTTCAAATTATATGAATATGGCATTGAATAATGTTTTTTTTTTTTTTAATGAACAGAAAGATGAAAAAATTTCTTTACTCACGAAGGCTATTAAATCACATATTGAATATATGATCTCTGCTACTAATGGTACGTACGCGGATGCATATTTAGCTATTTTGATCTACTGATGATTTATCTAAATATTTTCATTTATTAGGTCGTGGAGTAGATCGTCACCTTTTAGGTCTTCGATGTCAAATCCGTGACGAAGAAGAAAAATCCAAGGCAACGCTATTTACTGATCCTTCATATGTTCAATCTATGTACTTTAAACTTTCTAGTTCAAATATGAGTCCTGGATTGGGTTTTCATTGTGGGTTTGGGGCCGTAGTTCCCGATGGTTATGGAATTTGTTATGTTATTGGAAAAGATAAATTGAAACTTAGTATTAGTAGTTATAAAAAATGCAAAGAAACCGATAGCACCATTTTTAGAAAAGTTTTGAAAGAATCTTTGGACGAGTTGCGAGAAATTTTATCATAATAGCTAGATAATTATTGTAGAATGTAAATTATTTATTTATGTTTAACTAAGGTATATGAACATTATTGTATCGTATAGTGTGTTTTTTTATAACATGTTGTAATTAATGAAAAAATGTTTATGGTGAAGATAGAATCTATTTACTAGTTCTTGAATATTCGATTCGTTACATTGCACCATCTTTGTCATAATGTCATTCTCTTGTCATATGTGTGCAAAAAATGCTAGTTCATCGTTGACAACCATGTATCATAAAATGCGTAAACTTAAAGGCTACATTTGTCCCATTTCAAGATCGCCACATAGTATACTGTAAATCGATATATTTTTGTGCATTAAGTAAAGCTGTTCATGAAATCAAATAAACTGTACATATTCTATATTTTGAAAGTCACTCAAACGGATAACTTCCATCATTACAGCATTATGTTTTTGCATATTACAATGTTACAAAAAATTTTATAATATTCAAAAAAGTATTAATAAAAATTACCTGATTTAATCTTTAATAACGATAAGTTTATTAATCACAAATTATCAATTTACTTTGTAATAATTATGATTAAGTTTTTAAAATGATTTACTTTTTTATTTTTTTTCTGTTGCAGCAGATTACCATGCACTTCAGTTACAAACGTTCTGTGCAAAATGCCATTTTCTCAAACAAATAACTAAAGCTTCAGTGTGTTTAAATAAAAGGTAAAATTTTGGAATAAATAAATATATGGATGAATAAATACATAAAAACAGATCTATATAAGGCCATACAAACTTAATTAATTGGTTCTCATAACCCGGCCGGGTCAAATTCAACAAAATTTTGAAAAAAATTTTTTACTATATTTATTATCCGGGTGAACTTTTTAAAATTTTTGTAAAAAATTTTATATGTTTTTTACATATAAACTTTTTTGAAAATAAAATTAATAGCCGGGTTGCCGGGTCATTTTTAAAATTTTATGCTATGAGAACCAAAAAACTAATTTTATATGGCCTTATAGTATATATTATAAATAAATTAAATAGTTTTTTATTTACTTTGACAAAATTTTATTATAGTTATAACCTTAATTTTTAATTCTACAGTGCAGACAACCTAGTCCCAAAAATAAATTGATGAAATTCAAATTGCTAGTCCTTTTTTTAAAAAATAGTAAGCACAATATACTATATATTTTGAAATGTTAAATCAAGACAAGCTAAACATTTTCATGTTTTTAAATTTTTTTTAAATCTATTTATAAAAAAAGTTATAGCAAGTTAAAGTCATAGTATTTTTATAATTAAATGTATAATTTTGCCACCTTTTATATATATATATAAAAGCAAATTTGACTCTTTAAACAATTAATTAAATTTTTATATATATTAAAATTTGAAGTTTGGCCACTTTATATATAAACATTAGCTATTGGCCTCTTCATATATATAAAAATAAAACCTAAATCTGGCCTCTAAAAATTTTTATTTGCTGTGACTAGGTTGTCTGCACTGTAATAAAATATTTGTTATTTAGCTATATAAATAAAAGCATCTATAAACTATACATGATATTAGTCATCAGAAATTGAAAATTCACATTTTTTAGAACCTAAAAATTAAAAGCAATTAATTTTTATTGATTAATTAAAAAACAGGATATAATAGGTTTGATTATTTACCATTAATCTTTAGCAATTCTGTAGATAATGAACTAATTGACTCAGAAAGGTTCTTGAAATTAAGCAACCTACTTGTAAATTTATCTTTAGGACAAATCGGCAATTTGGTTGATGATTTTGGAATAATTGTATCTGCAGACTGGAATTCTTTTAATATTGTTAATTCATTTTTATCTTTTGCAACATTATGATTTACTATATTATACCATCTTGATAACTCATCATAGATATAAGACGCAGATGGTCTATTAGAAGGATTAGCATCCATACATTGACTTGCTAATTGGACATAACACGTAGGTGTGCATTCAGTAAATTCAGGGCGTAAACCATGACATATTTGGATAGCTAATATTTCGTCATACTCAACATCATAATGAGGTGGTCTTCCTGTGGACATTTCAGCCATAACAATACCAAAACTATAGATGTCTGCTTCTATTGTATATGGTTGTTTATTTAATACTTCCGGGGAAACATAAGGTAAAACGCCATAAATACTATTTTCCAAAACTGAATCATCTTTCTTTCTAGATAATCCTAGATCTGCAATATAAGATATCAGATCTCCATTAATGTATTGATTTAGTAAAATATTGCCGCTATGAAAATCTCCATGAACGTATTTTGCCTCATGTACTTTTATTAAATTTTTTGATATATCAACAAGTGATTTTAATTTATTTTTCCAATTAAGTTTTATAAAATTTGATGATAGGAATTGATGGAGGCTTCCTTTATTTGCATATTGAAACACTATCAAATATTCATTATTAGCTGTGTTTTGAGTTAGCCCATAAACTTCAAGATTACTACCCACTAGTTTAAACTCTGTATAACTTTTAAACTTTTTAAATAAATAATTTTAAATATTAATAATTTATCTATTAAGTCATAAATAAATTAATTTAACTTACTTCTTTTAAAAAATTCTTTTGTAAGCCAGGTAATGTCTTGAGTGCGACTATATATGATGTTGTACGTGATTGTGTGTATTCTTTGTATTTACCAGAAACTACTCTTTTACCGTCTAACCATGTTGCCGAAAACACTGAACCAAATCCCCCTTCACCAATCTTTTGAATATTATCTAGCCTATTAAAAGGAATCCATTCGATAACATCTTCATGTTTGGTAGCTTTATGTTGAAATTCTTTAATACAGTTATCGATATCCTTATTTCCACTTGTCCATCCTTCTGTTGTTTTCTGAGGGTCACATGTTTGACACCAAGCTGGAGATGAGTTATGCTGTTTGCAATTTGCACATTTCCCATTAATTTCATCTCTTTTTAAAACAAATCCTTCAAATACCAACATATATTCATTTGTGGTTGTTTTTCGAGTTATTCCATATACTTTAAGTTTGTTATTCTTTGATTGCATGAAATCTTTAAACTTATAAATTATAAATTATAAATATATAATATTAATCAAGCAAATATTATAAACAATGAACAAAACTTAACTTACTTTACTTAACAGATCTAATGAATTTTGAAAATTATATAATATTTTAAGTTTCACTTTACATGATTGTATACGTGACTGTATATATTTAACTTCATAATTATAATAATTTGCATGTCGTATTCCATCTAACCAGGTTGCTAAAAATCCATCGTCAGTCTTTTGAATATCATTCAATCTGTTAAAAGGAATCCATTCGATTACATCATCGTAATTTGTAGCTATAAGTTGAAATTCTTTAATGCAATCATCGATATCCTTATATCCACTTGTCCATCCTTGTGTTGCCTTCTGAGGGTCGCATGTTTGGCACCAGGCTTTAGATGTGTTATATCGGTTGCAATTTGAACATTTTCCATGATCACTATTCCTTTTAAAGCCAAATTCATCAAATACCAACATATATTCATTTGTGGATATGTTTTGAGTTAATCCATATACTTTAACATTCTGTATATAATCTCTAAACTTATTAAATATTCATAAATATATAAATAAGAATTAATATTAAGCTATATATACACGTCATTCTGGTTTTACCGACAGCTGGATTAACCGACATTTGGTTATATCGACACTTTTTTAAAAATAATTATCATTTTAAAAATTCGTTGGTTATACTGACAAACTGACATCTGGATATATCGACAAATTTTCCATTATTGAAGAATGTCGATATAACCGGAGTGACGTGTACTGTGATACAATATAATAATAATTTAAATAGTTTAACTTACTTCTTTTAATATATCTGTTAAATTTGGTGATCCAGTTAATGATTTAAGTTCCATTTTGCATGATGGTATTCGAGAATGCATATATACATTTTCAATTTTGTTTACACACCGTATTCCATCTAACCAAGTTGCTAAAAATCCATCACCAATCATTTGAATATTATTCAATCTATTAAAAGGAATCCATTCGATTACATGTTCGTAATTTGTAGTTTTAAGTTGAAATTCTTTGATACAATCATCGACAATTTTATTTCCACTTGTCCATTCCTGTATTACTTTTTGAGGGTCACATGCCTGACACCAAGCTTTAGAAGTGTTATCTCGTTTACAATTTGCACATTTTCCATTCTCTATATTTCTTTTAGAACCAAATTCATCAAATTCTAACATATATTCATTCGTAGTTATGTTTTGAGTTAATCCGCATACTTTAAGCTCACTATTATTTAGCTGTACATAATCTATAAACTTATTAAATGTTTATAAATATATAAATATGAATTAAAATAAAGTTATATTATTGTGATACATGAAATTAAATTTAATTATTTTATCTTACTTCTTTTAACATATCTGATAAATTTGGTGATCTAATTAATACTTTAAGTTCCACTTTATATGATGGTACACGTGACCGTAAATATTTATCTTTGATTTTATCTATTTTATTTACATAACGTATTCCATCTAACCAGATCGCTAAAAATCCATCACCAGTCATTTGAATATTATCCAATCTATTAAAAGGAATCCATTCGATTACATCTTCGTATTTTGTAGCTTTAAGTTGAAATTCTTTAATGCAATTATCGATTTTCTTATTTCCACTTGTCCATCCTTGTGTTGAATTTTGAGGGTCACATGTCTGACACCAAGCTGGCGATGTGTTATATCGATTGCAATTTGCACATTTTTCATTCCAATCATTTCATTTAGAATTAAATTCATCGAATACTAACATATACTCATTTGTCACAGTGTTTTTAGTTAGTCCATATACTTTATGTCCATTGTTCTTTAACTGTACACAATCTATAAACTTATTAAATATTTAAAATTGAAATAAAGCTATATACAATGGTACAATACAATAATAATTTAAATATTTTAGCTTACCTCTTTTAACACATCTAATAAATTTGGTGATCTATTTAATGCTTTAAGCTCCACTTTATATGATGATATACGTGACTGTGTATACCTATATTCATATTCAGCTGCAACATTAGAATTTACACATCGTATTCCATCCAGCCAGGTTGCTAAAAACTTATCTTCGATATTTTGAATATTAACTAATCTATCGAAAGGAACCCATTCGATTACATCTTCGTATTCTGTAGCTTTAAGTTGAAATTCTTTAATGCAATCATCGATATCCTTATTTCCACTTTTCCATCCTTGCGTTGTCTTCTGAGGATCACATACTCGACACCAAGCTCGTGATGTGTTATATCGGTTGCAATTTGCACATCTTCCATTATACTTTTTTCTTATAGAACTAAATTCATCACATACTAACATATATTCATTTGTAGTTGTGTTTCGAGTTAATCCATAAACGTTTTTACTCTCTAATTGCACATTACTTTTAAACTTATAGAATATAAAAATATGTTAAATATTATTTGCTTATATACACTATTAATTAATAAACTACACATAAAATAATAAAGCCTTACTTCTTTCAAAATATTTAATAAACTTTGTGAATTATCCAATGCTTTAAGTGTGATTATATATGGCTGTGTACGTGACTGTATGTACTCTTCACATTCACCTGAAATGATTCGTATGCCATCTAACCAGGTTGCCGAAAACCTATCATCAATTTTTTGAATGTTACCTAATCTATTAAAAGGAATCCACTCGATTACTTCTTTGTAATTTGTAGCTCTAAGTTGAAATTCTTTAATACAATCATCAATATCGCTATTTCTACTCGTCCATCTTTGTGCTGTTTTGCGAGGATCACATGTCAAACACCAAGCTTTACATGTATTATATCGGTTGCAATTTGTACATTTCCCGTTCAATCTATCTCTTTTAGAACCAAATTCTTCGAATACGACCATATATTCATTTGTAGCCGTGTTTTGAGTTAATCCATAAACATTTTTACCCACTAACTGTGCGTGATTCTTAGATTTATAAAATATATAAATATAAACGTTATCACTGTATTAATCAATAAATTACGCATGAAATAATATACCTCTTTTAAAATATTTAATAAATTTTGTGAACTAGCTAATATTTTAAGTGTAATTATGCATGGCGGTGTACGTGACTGTGTACATCCTACATCAAATCCATATTCATCAATTTTATATACATACCGTATTCCATCTAACCAGGTTGCTAAAAATCTATCGCTGATCTTTTGAATGTTGCTTAATCTATTAAAGGGAATCCATTCGATTACGTCCTCATATTTTGTAGCTTTAAGTTGAAATTCTTTAATACAATCATCGACATTTTCATTTCCACTTGTCCATCCTCGTATTGCTTTATGAGGGTCACATGTCTGACACCAAGCTGGCGATGTATTATATCGATTGCAATTTGCACATTTTCCATGATATTTATTTCTTTCAAATCCAAATTCATCAAATATTAACATATATTCATTTGTGGATTTGTTTTGAGTTAATCCATATACTTTAAGTTTACCATTTCTTAGCTGTATATAATCTCTAAACTTAATAATTATAAATATAAAAATATGAATTAAAATAAAGAAATATACAGTAGTACATACAATAAATATTAAATATTTTATTTACTTCTTTTAGCATGTCTAATAAATTTTGTGAAGTATTCAATTTTTTAAGCTCCACTGTATATGATGGTATACGTGACTGTGCGCATTTGTCTTTATCTTCTTTTACACATCGTATTCCGTCTAACCAGGATACTAATAATCTATCACCAATTTTTTGAATATTAACTAATCTATTAAAAGAAATCCATTCGATTACATCTTCGTATTTTGTAGCTATAAGTTGAAATCCTTTAATACATTTATCGATATTCTTAGTTCCACTTGTCCATCCTTGTGTTGTCTTCTGAGGATCACACGTCTCACACCAAGCTGGCGATGTGTTATATCGGTTACAGCTTGCACATTTTCCTTTATATTCTTTTCTTTTAGAACAGAATTCATCGAATACCAACATATACTCATTTGTTGTTGTATTTTGAGTTAGTCCATAGACTTTAAGTACATTATCCTTTAACTGTACATAATCTATAAACTTATTATATGTTTATAAATATAAAAATATGAATTAAATAAAGCAATATGCAGTAGTAAAGTACAACAATCATTTAAATGTATTATCTTACCTCATTTAACATATCTAATAAATTTTGTGATCTATTTAATATTTTATTTAACTTATCTAATAAATTTTGTGACCTATTTAATGTTTTAAGCTCCACTTTATATGTTGGAATACGCGATTGTGTGTATTTGTCTTTTTTATGTCTGTCTGTATTTTTCTTTACGCATCGTATTCCGTCTAACCAGGATGCCAAAACTCTATCCCCAATTTTTTGAACATTATCTAATCTATTAAAAGGAATCCATTCGATTACATCTTCGTATTCTGTAGCTTTAAGTTGAAATTCTTTAATGCAATCATCGACATCCTTATTTCCACTTGTCCATCCTTGTAATGTTTTCAGAGGATCGCATGACTGACACCAAGATTCAGAAGTATTATATCGATTACAATTTGTACATCTTCCTTTATACTCTTTTCTTTTAGAACCAAATTCATCATATACTAACATATACTCATTTGTTACAGTGTTTTGAGTTAGTCCATATACTGTATGTCCACTATTCTTTAACAGTGCATAATCCATAAACTGATTGGATAAATATATAAATATATAAATATAATACAGTACAATAATAACTTAAATATTTTATCTTACTTCATTTAACATATCCAATAAATTCTGTGATCTATTTAATATTTTAAGTTCTGTTTTGTATGATAGTATGCGTGACTGTCTATATTCATGTTCATACTCATCTTTAACTACATATCGTACACCATCTAACCAGGTCGCTAAAAATCTATCGTCGACTTTTTGAATATTACCTAATTTATTAAAAGGAATCCATTCGATTACATCTTCATAGTTTGTAGTTTTAAGTTGAAATTCTTTAATGCAATCATCGATATCCATATTACCACTTGTCCATCCTTGTGTTATATTTTGAGGGTCACATGCTTGACACCAAGCTGGCGATGTATTATATCGGTTACAATATGTACATATCCCATTCTTGCAAATTCTTTCAGAACTAAATTCATCAAATACTAGCATATATTCATTTGTGGATGTGTTTTGAGTTAATCCGTAAACATTTTTACCTTCGAATTGCATATAATCTTTAAACTTATGTGATATTTAACATATAAAAGATGTTAAGTATACCTAATACACGTTATTACAGCATTAATTAATAATATAACTTACTTCTTTCATAATATTCAATAAATTTTGTGAACTAGTCAATATTTTAAGTGAAATTTTATATGGTGGTGTACGTGACAGTGTATATATATATTTATAACGCACATATTTTTTATTTGCACATCGTATACCATCCAACCAGGTTGCTAAAAGTCTATCATCAATCATTTGAACATTATCTAGTTTATTAAAAGGAATCCATTCGATTACATCTTCGTAAAACGTTGCTCTAAGTTGAAATTCTTTAATACAGTCATCGATATCCTTATTTCCACTTGTCCATCCTTGCACTGCTTTACGAGGATCACATGCCTGACACCAAGCTTTAGATGTATTATATCGGTTGCAATTTGCACATTTTCCATTCAAAATATCTCTTTTAAGACCAAATTCGTCAAATACCAATATATATTCATTTGTGGATGTATTTTGAGTTAATCCATATACTTTAAGTTTGCCATTCTGTATATAATCTCTAAACTTATTAAATATTATAAATATAAAATATGAAATTAAAATAAAGTAATATACAATTAGTATTGTACAATAATAAATTTAAATATTTTGTCTTACTTCTTTTAGTATATCGCTTAAATTTTGTGATCTAGTTAATATTTTAAGTTCTATTTCACATGGTATACGTGATGGTATACAATCAGGAATAAATATATCGACATTTCGTATTCCATCTAACCAAATTGCCGAAAATCTGTCATCAATCATTTGAATATTATCTAATCTATTAAAAGGTATCCATTCGATTACATATTCATAGTTTGTAGATTTAAATTGAAATTCTTTAATGCAATCATCAATATCTTTATTTCCACTTGTCCAACTTTGTATTGTTTTCTGAGGGTCACATGCCTGACACCAAGCTTTCGATGTATTGTATTGATTGCAATTTGCACATTTTCCATTGAAAGAAGATCTGTAATTAAACATAACTGAATTTTAAGAAACGAACGTTAATCATAAATATCATCATATAACATTATTCGTAACACAAATCCGGTGCTGAATGCCCTCTCTCCGTGATAAACGGTGCCGAATAACCTAAAAGTGGTGGCAGTGATACTTCGAGAAACTTGCTTTACCTTTTTTATTCATTACATAATATACGTTTAAATATGCAATTAGAGCTTGAATCCGGATAAGATTATCCGGATAAATTATCCGGTGTGTGGATATACGTACCCTTGTCGTTCTTTAAGTCATGGGTTATTTTTGGATCACGGGATTAACCATAAGGCCATGCAAAATTAATTAATTGGTTTTCGTAACCTGGCCGGGTCAAATTTTGAAAACTTCTAAAAAAAATTTTTATGTTTTACAGCTGTTCTCATAAATTTTGGGACATCTGGTAAAAAAATTGACCGAATGATTATTTGGCCGATTCGA
>CAJVPU010000797.1:0-15412 GCA_910591775.1 Dentiscutata heterogama | reverse complement strand
CAATATATGGATATAATATTATCAAAATTGGGTGTTATATCGGATGTAGATCATTTTCTTGACATAAGGAAACTCTATTTGTGCTTATACGGTAAGTTAACTTGTTTGATTTATATTAAACAGCAACTAAGAAGACATGTCTTATTGGGGTATTTTATATACTAATTAATCAAATATATGTGAGGTATAATAATAATAATCAATAGTACAGATTTTATACATAGATTGGCAAAATCGACAAATTACTAGTAAAATATTAGTGTTTTAAAAATTGATTCACCTCGCATGCGAGTAATTTTTTTTGTGGCAATTTTTGCAGCAAGTGGTAATTATAATGTAAAAAAAAGTACAGTTTTAAATTTTCATTTACATAAATAAATTTACAATAAAATTTATTTTTTAGTTTAATATTTCTAAGTAATAGCTAAAAAATTTTTAATTAATTAAAAATTTAAAACTGTAACTTTTCTTCACAATATTATAATTACCATTTGCTACAAAAATTGTTAGAAAAAAATTACTCGCACGCGAGGTGAATCAATTTTTAAAACACTAATATTTTACTAGTAATTTGTTGATTTTGCCGATCCATGCATAAAATCTGTACTATTGATTTTTATTATAATACCTTGCATATGTTTGATTAATTAGTATATGAAATACCCAATGTCTCATGCCTGTTATAGTTTTTTACTTCCCTAAATACAACGTACATCCTGTATATCCAAACATTTAGGCTGTTCAGCGAATAGTCTGATTCTTTTTTTAGCTTCATACCTATATGAAAAATTAATTTTGAACAGCATAAAAGATGGATATTCGAATTGATTGGTTAATGTAAACAATAAACGTGATCATTAGTGATTGGACCCGGATAGGTGCCACCCGGGTCATCCGCGGGTGAACGGGTGACCCGGGTGAAGTTTTGGCCACCGGGTGGGTCACCCAACGGGTGACCCGTGAACAATAATTGCGACTTTAATCCAAATATGCACTTGTATGTATATTAATTGTCTTTTTTTCTTAAAAAAAAAAAACTTTCAAAATGGGTTTTATATTAGACTAGACACTCATTCAATGAATCGGAGGTAAAATTTTAAACGTTACCATTTTGATAAAATTTCTAACCGATCCAAATAAAATTACTATTTTATTTTTACAGCTGTTTTTATAAATTCTGGAACAACTGAAAAAATTGCCGATGACCGAATTGATAAGTTACCGAGTCGGAATCAATAAGTAACCGACTTCTGAAGCTTATCGATTCGGTCATCGGCAATTTTTTCAGTTGTTCCGGAATTTATGAAAACAGCTGTAATACTCTATTTTCACCCAGGTGACTCATGAATCCGCCCGAAGGGTTGCTTTTTTAACCCACCCGGATTCTACCCGGGTGGCTCATGGGTCCACCCGCGGGTGACCCGGGTGGCATTATATATTTTTCAACAGTATTAGAAAAGCTTTATGTTTTTGAATATTATAATTTATTTTATTTTAAGCCTTAAAACTTTTATTAAAAACGTACATGACTTCTAATCTATAGCTAATAAAATAACCAATGCTACTTGTATATACTGTATAATCGAATTGCTTAACCAAAAGTTATATTTACTAATCTATTTGATGGTTTAATTCTATAACATTAAGCAGTACATAAGATATAAATATTAGTATAATCTTATTATTGTTAAAACAACTGCTAAAAATAACGTACAAAAGTTTTTTAAGTTTGAATCTAACACGTAACATAATCTTACCTCTTCGACATATAGAACTTATATATGCTGTCTGTTACAATAAAAGGTAAAAATGCTATCTTCTAAGCAAAGTTTTTTAATGATACTGCTCTATACTGATCTTTTTTGGCTAAAGACGTATAAAGAGCTAAAGAATACTAACGGTTATTAAAAAATTTTACTAGGTGAAACCGTAAGCTGCCAATTAACGAAGTGGCTTTTCATAGTAGGATTTGCTTTAAAAAATTTTTTTATGTTGTGTGACACTGGGTTTTATAAGCCAAAAATCGAATGTCCACCATGCTATTTTGAACAACTTTAATTAATAATTTAAAGTGGGTTATAATAATAAAATTTTGCGTTATCTGTGTCAAATTCTATCAGAAGTTTGCCTGAGTGACAACACGCATTACACGATAACATGGGCTAGGTGCTGGAAAAAGGACCGAAAATGACAATTTTTTCAAAATAGATTTTTTCGCATAAATTAATTTAGAATAAGGCTAGGATCTTTTTTTACTTAAAACACAAAGGTAGTTGTGTTAATAAAATTTTGCAGTATAGTTTTTTAAAGTTTGTGTTTTCTTATAATCAATTATAAGATTTACAACACAAAAATTGATTTTCCGAAGATCTTTTATTTTGTCATTTTCGGTCCTTTTTCCAGCACTCAGCCCACATATATATACTAATGCGTTTTTTTTTCAATTGTACACAAAATGATTTCCGTTTGTGATAATTCTAGGGTACGAGTTTGGGGTATCTTAACAAGGGGAATGTATTACAATATTTACTGAGAATTGAGGTTGTTGAATTGACGGATTAACCTGTGTGAATAATTTTAGATAAATAAATTTTAGCGCCAAAAATTTTTGTTTATTGTTATCGCTTATCTTGATACTTTTTTTTTTTTATGGAAATTTACTTGCTATAGTGACATCTTAGAATATCTACTTGTAATGTGATATTTTTTTTATTTGCAGTATCGTATAAAGGAAATCCGTATGAGCGTTTTTTGTGAGGACAGGTATCGCTTGTCATACTACTTTATATTCCTTCCTTTTACAGCAGGGTCTGGTATTCAGAATCAAATAAAAATAAATTAAACTATACGAATGAAATAAATTTTTAATATGAAAATTGAGCAACATGACTTTATAATAAGTTTCTTGCCTTTATTACAGAGAAATATCTAAGGATATGTTAGACCACCCAAAAATTTAAAAACCTGTAATATTATCTTGTATAGTAACTGAGGCAATTCTTTGTATATACGCATATACTGTTGTTAAGAACTAGATGTGACAAATGTAAAAAAGTTAAGAACGGCTACATGCAACTACTGTAGTTTATAAAAAAAAAAAAAGATCCTTTTTGTATTTACCAAATATTTGGCTAATGGTATAACTCTGTGAGAAAAGTAATAGATGAATTAAATTAGCTCTGGAAATATCCCATTTTGTGATGTTTCCGTTCTAGACGTTTCGTTATGACTAATTTGAGGGTTGCACAAAATTACAAGTTTTGCAAACAATAAACATTATGATCATCTACATTTTTCCGCATAGGCGTTCAAAATTGATAATTAGATTAACGTCATCCCCCTCTCTTGGTTAACTGTCCCCCCAGAAATTAAACAAGCCAATCACAACAAAGCATGAACTTTATTAAGGTTGACCAATCAGATTTGATCAAATATTCTTCCTACCTTCATGCCTGGGCCAAAAATATTGACGTTAATCTAATAATAACTTTGAACGGCCATATGTAGATATACATACTTCTGAAGATAGAACTTGACGAGTTTAATCGTAACATTGCATGATTATACAATATGAATTGTGTGTATCGGTCTAACTTTTTTAAAATTTCTATTAAGATTTTTAAGATGGAAAAGGTAGGCAACTGGGTGTCTTAGAGTTTTAAATTTCTAGAAACGTCTATAATATCCAAGATTTTAAAATACGTTTAATCAAATATCAGTGCTGAATAATGTTGAGTAAATTGTCTTTTGTCAATTCTTAATATTGGGTTGGATCTTTTCTTATAACAGTCCCAAATATGCGCATTATAAACATTTGAAATTCTAGAGCTTAATGACTTTTTAATGACACAATTTTCCAAGACATTTCCCTTTTCTAGTCACAATAGACATAAGAAAACGAATTAGTTATAAAATGTAGGCATAAAAAGAAATATTATATAAGAAACAATAAAACGCATCTTGCCAAGTTTTTTGTTTCTCCGAACTTTACCTTTGCTCTCTACTATAATTTTAGGGCATACAATCATCTTGATAAAGTATTTATCCAATTTCGGATCCATCAACAGGGTTTACAATATTCTATATAATTAAAATGTTAAATCACATGATATGTGCCACGTATAGTTAGTATACGAGTGTTGGTAAAAAGAAAACCTATAATTAATTCACGAATAGTTACCTTATTTATCACATATCACTATCTTTATTACGTCACATATTTAACATGGCCTTCTTTAAAATTAAAGTTATATTGTTATATGAGAAGCAATACGTGTTATCGAAACGACGTTGTATATTTCCTGGTCATATGCCTAGGCCGAGTATAATAAATTAGTATCCATGTACGTACTATAGATGTAAACATATATGGTTATAACTTAGTACAACCATATAAAAGGTTATGTTAAACCTGTTTCTAATATTAGCCACAGCAAGGTCAACAATAGTTTGTTATTCAGATAATGATGATTGAATTAGTTCAGAAAAAACATCATTATGAAATATACTGGACAAAAAAGTGAAAATAAGAAACAGAGATGCCCTATAATTTTTGCAAACCCTAAAAACATCTGTAAACTGTTATGATTTTTTTAGGAGATTCATTAAAGTTTTTTTTTTCTACAAAGTTTTACAAAACGATTACTGCAAATATTTCTTTAAAGTGAATCGTCTTACAAAACCTTAAAGAGATAAAAGAACTTTGCAGGGAATCCTTAAAAAAAGTAACAATATAACAACATTGTGACAAATTACTAGGGTACTATAAAAAGTTAAAAATTAACAGGGTATTTTTTTATAGTACAATATTTTACATATTTTTAAAGGCTCTCTTGTATACAGTAGAAGTATCTTTTTAATATCATTCACGTCCGATAACTATTTTTCTAATAGTTGTCGAGGATGATAAATTTTAAGGACCTTCGAATTGATCAATTGTCTAAGGTAATTTCTTTTGTAGGATCTTTTTTTTTTATATTTCTTATTTTAAAAATTTCAGATGGTCCCTTCACATTCTTTTTTTGAATAACAAGTATTGCTTGCTTGCTTCACGAAAAAAAAACGGATCATTTGGCGTTACTAGATTAAAATTATTAATTTATCTGACCTTTTTGAAATTTCGGATGGTCCATTCACATTTTTTTTAAAATAACAAGTAAATAAATTTATTTCTTATTTGCTTGACGAAAAAAAAACGGATCATTTGTGTTACTAGATTATTAAAATTATTAACCTGTCTTACTTAAATAAAAACCATTGACAAGTTATGTTCACACGCCACATTATTTTTCTACGATTCTCATGAAGATTTTTAAACCAAATATAATTAATTCCTACTGTATATTAAAAAAAAAAAATAAGTTTAAGAACAAAAAATGAAATAAGAAAATAAGATTTTTATAATTTGTTTTAGAAAAAGGAATAAAATTAACCATAGCTTACGTCAGACTTAACTATGACAGTGTTTTATATATTAACTTTGTTATATATTGAAATTTCAAATCTATTAAAGATATGTGACTTCATTGTTCTAATTGTGATATTATGGGATATGTGCGAGTTCACAAATAATCATTATTATATTTGTTCAACCTATGGTAGTTAGCAAGGCAAAAGGGAGATCTCAATAACAGCATTTATATATACTTGCATTTATATTAACGTTCAAAATTTGCTTTATAAATCAATTAGATAAAGCTTTGTCTTTTTATGTTAATATTGCTGAAAGAGAAAAGGAATTAACAAAATACTTTATATTTTGTATTTCTATGAAATTTTTCCGTAATGAAAAAGAAATACTTATTTCATTTAATTGAAGATTTCTTTTGTCTCGATATTCCGTTCTAATTTTAGGAATACCGGAACATTAATTATTAATCGTAACACAAATTGATGATCCTTCATAGATAGAAATGCATGCACGCACAGATATTTTCCTAAAATAGAAGAATGTAAAATACTATCTGGCTTTGACAACTATCGAGGGTGAGGCATGATGCTTTGTACGTAATGCCAAATTATTTCTATAGGAATATTAATACTTAAACCACCGTCATGAATTTCCTCTACGGTGAAATAAATTAGTATATAACTAGCGATTTTTATTCCTGTTGTTGCGAAAAATAATAGTACTTTCATTTATCACTTGATATTAAAGATTATTTACTCATTATATATAGAATTAATAATTGATAGTTAATTATTTACGTATAGTACATGCATAAATATAAAGGTGTATGTGCCACCAATATTACGAAACTTTAATCAAAAATAATTTGGTAATGATCGAAGAATTTTTCAATTTTTTCCTGCTTCAAGCTTGTTACTCTATAACAATAAATATTTAATCTTTAATCTTTGAATAGATAATCTGCTTATTATATAAATTTATCATTGTGTTATCCGAAGATAAATGTTGGACCGAAGTTATTCATACCATAAGTCAATTAAATATACAGTTGAACTTTAGTTAATATATTTAAAAGTTTCCGTAATATAAATACAACAATAAATAAAATTTCAATAGTAAATGATAAGAGATGAAAAAGTTTCTAAATTAGGTTAATTATCAAGGTAGATTTATTTCATTAATTTCTGCTAGATTCTATATCTTCACCAATTAAAATTACTTCAAATGGAAATAGTATAATTAATTTTTTTTTATACATTTTCACCTTGTTACCTTAAATTCCGTACACGTTGAATATGATAATTAATTCTGAGTATAATATGACATAATTATAATTCCACTGTTTCATCCGATAACTCCTTAGAAATTTCAGAAACCTTTGAAAATAATCAAGAAGCATTTATCTTTTTTTCTCATTCGGATTAGTTAGAATTAATTCTCATTGACCGTAGAAAAAAAACCGACTTTCAATAAACGACTTTTTTTTTATTTATTTATTTATTATTTGTTTATATTGTGCGATACTAGATACAGTAGATGATCATGACTTACTGTACTAAATTTAAAATAAGAATAAATTGTGATGTTAAAGAAAACTGGTGATCTAAGTTTGAATTTACTACTTTAATTCGGCCCTAAAGATAAAGATTATTTTAGACAATAACTTATAGGCTCCTCGCATGCGCCTAGATGTAAATTTCAAAAAATATTTTGTAAATAAATAAATAAAGAATTCTAAAGATAAGACTTTTAATTTTTCCTTTTATAACTTTATACTATATAACTTTCTTTAATTATTAGCGCGTTGTCTTATTCATACCTATAATAGGACGAGCATTTATAATTAGCACGTAACTTATAAGCCAAATTCATTCCATTAATTTTAAATTATATTTCACCAAAGAGTAAAAGATATCTATTTTTTTTTTTATTATATATAAAAATTTTAAAATCATAACTACTTAATTATGATTTATTATTAGGAGATTAACATTTATAACTTCTAAATAGTATCCTATTTTTACTACTTTCAAGTTTTAAGGTTAGTTTAAGAATAAGTTATATATAAAATGTCACAGTGTTATTTTTGGACGACGAAAAGCGGTTTCCCTCATCATATTTGTAGATAGATAAAACAATTTGATAGACAAATCAAATAGTTTGTGGTGATAACGTTTTCAGATATTGTGTGTTACTTAATTGTTAGAATATTTGCACAGTACAATGGATTTAAATTATAAATAGCTGATGATGAGTCTAGGACATACTATTGAACAGTGTTGGTCAATGACCTTAAATGACCTTTATGACCTGTTATTTGGTCATAACGAAGCTTTATGACCTTTTAATATAGTAAGAAACATAATAAAAAATTTTTTTATTAATGTTTGATATAGCCGATATGACTTATGACCAAAAAGTCATAACTCCGTACGTACGTACGTACCATATAAATTTATTACTATATATGTTGGATATATCATATCCGATAATCCAATATTATTTTAAATGTTAACTTTTTTAATTTAAACTTATTTTATTTTATTTTTATTTTTTTTACATTTTAAATATCAGTTTATGTACAGTACGTACGTATGACGGCGTGAGAAATTAAAAGAAATTAAACAAATTAATTTAGAATGTATCAAAGATATAGAAAGCAAATGTCACGTTAAAAGATCTACTGCGCTAAAGCAGATTTTGTTTTGATGCACAAACAAGTAAAGAAAGGCAATTATTTGTGATAAGTAAAAAAAAAAAAAAGTAAAGACAATCAACCCGTCGGTTTTTATCCCTTAAAGTTATTATTCTAAACCCCAGGATTTGAACAGTCCTTTTACATATATGTCTATCCCCATTCTAGGATGTATTATTAATTACTGATAATCTAATTAAGGATTCAAATTATAAAATAGATAATACGTATTTTCGGCTTGTAAAGAGAGTCAAAGTGATCAAATTTCACAAGAATTATTTTTACTTATAAATATTTACTCATAAAACTTGTTAATTAGCATATGCCAATATTGCCTGTATGCAGAACGTAATAAAATTTTAAATATTGTCTTCTGTTATTTATGCGTTGTTATGTTAGCACGTTCGATTTTTGACTACGTATTTGTTATAATAGCCTTTTGACGGTTCTTTATTTAAAAGTAGTTGCGACCTTGAAAATTAATTAATACTAAAGAATTTCGCGTAGTATTAACTGTATTGAGAGAATTTTATACCAACTGATAACGAAAGTTTATTTTTGTTTATTTGTATATGCGGGAAAGTGAAACAACAAAGAGAAATCGTGACACGATAAGACGAACTCAAATTCGGCGGTTACTTGTTTAGCGTTTATCTCTGATCGATTAACATATTTTGGGGTACTTTGTATGGTGTAATCTGTAAAGTAATGCTTTGCTTGAAATTCTTTAATATTACATCTAATTATGACCATTATTACGTGATGTATGTACATATGTATGTATATATGTATGTATATAAAAATTTAACAATTAAATCTGATTTTATTTTATAAACAAAGGAAAATTAATTTATAAAGCTGCACAAACTACCGCGAATTTTATGATTTTTTGTACTTTTTTTTCTTTAAAAATGGAAAACGGGGAATTCGCTCAAATATCAGACCAAAAGATGGCAAGGCCTCGCGCTCGTTATGCATGTTTTAGTTGTAAAAAATCTAAACGTAGGTGTGATGGAATACCAAATCAAAGAGAATGTAGTGAATGCAAAAAGAAGAGACGAGACTGCAGTTTTTCTGTTTGTCCAATGTGTCATAATAAAAACAAAAACAATATCAATGATATTTGCGATAATTGTTACAGCAAAAGTATGCAACGAAACTTTCAAATGGAATATGAAATTTATAATGGTATATGTGATAAATTTTATTCTATTAAAATAACCATTTAAATGTTTAAAATAAATTAAAATAGCCATTTAAATGTTTAAAATAAATTAAAATAACCATTTAAATGTTCTAACATCTTTCTCATTTTTTCTTATAATTAATTATATAAAGGTTACGAAGACGGCATTTCATACAATGACACATTCACATACGCTGCAAGTTCAAGTCCATATAGTAGTCTGCCGCAGTTTTATGATAACGTAAGTCAACAAACTTACAGGAATGATTTCTTGGACCAAAATGAGATTCAAGGATTTAGCTTTCCGGATCATAGTTTTTCGCAAGTTTACCAAAATGATGATTTTGGTTTGTTTATACAATATTTATTTTTATTTTTATTGTACGTTCATTAATGAATGTTGAATTTTGATTTTGACTTTGACTTTTATTAGGCCCGTATGAAGCTTGTGAGAGCGAAAAGATAAATGAGATTCTTCAATGGGATATTTTATGGTATAGTTATAACTATAATTTACTATTTTGAGGGTTGTATTAAAATGAGTACATGTGTATTCATAGATATTAATCTGACTTGCGGAAAATTTTTTTCACAAATTTATCAGACTTTTGTATAATTATATTAGACTCCGATATATTTCATTGTCATTAAATACCTTTATCTGTTTTATTATTCCGGGTAGTTATATATTAACTCCGGTTTATTTTTAATCGTAACTAGCAAAAGCGACATCAACGCTTTTTTATTTTTATCTTCATTTACTGTATTTAAAAAAATTTTGTTATTCAGAACCAAATAAAAAGAAAAAAATAAAACAAAGTCTTTTATATTGCTTTTATTACACCTGAATGTTTATTTTTTACATCTAAATTTAACAAAGGAATATATACTTTTTGAGTGCGGTTTATTTTCCGATCATATTAAATATCATATTATGCCTTTTCTTTTTCTGTATACTTACTTTGAAAGGGCTCTCCGTATTTCATTGTTAAAAAAACTTGTTCATTTTATCATGTTAGAAGCCGGAGTTAATAATTCCGGTGGTTGCACAATTTAAAGATTCTACTCAACTGTAATAAATATATTTAATTAATAGAGTCGAACAATTCGATTAACATCCTTAGCGGTACTTGACACAATGATTTATAGTTTACTGTTTGCCACTAGGATCAGAACGGCTTTACAATGATCGATCTGAACCCTATAGGCTGACTTTCTTGATTATTGAAATTTCCTGATTGGTTGTTTATCAGTTGTGCTAACATGTGACAATCAAATTACGTACGTACGTACGTACGTACAAATTCTAAGAAAAAAATTGTCGATCATGTTTCTTAAGCTTTTTAAATGTACAGTATACTGAAATAAATATAAAATTTAAAAATTTTATAATTTATCATATCTAGAGTTCGTTATAATGACACATTAAAGTCATGTTGTAATCTCTACCATATTAAAGTTTTAATCTCTGAAGCTTTTAAAAATTCTTTACATTCTAAAAACATTCTAAACGTAGCTTTAATAATCAGTTTATTTACTTTTAAAAAATTTATTAATTAGTAGCAATCATATACTGGATGTTTCAAAAGTTCCAAAACGTGGTCCCTTTTTTTAAATGACCTTATACATTGAGATCACGATAATTATTTATATTTTCATAAATGATCTCTATGTACAGTATAAAAAAAAAGGGACCGTGTTCTGGAACTTTTGAAACACCCAGTATACGTAGTTTTGTAGTTATAATAAAATATTCACCGTCTAAAAAATACTTCTAGATTGTGAACCATTTTACGTAATGAATGTTTGCGTTTCTTTGAAGATAGAGATGGTCCTAATTTTATTTTCACTTTTATATTGTATAAAATTTTTAATCATAATATTGAGTAGAGACTGTTTCAAATTTGGAACATTAGATTTAAATTGTATAAATACAACTATGAGTATTGACCAATCTGAAGAAAATTATCCTATAACCTGAGCCAAAATGAAAAAATTTTTTGTTTCCAGTTTCAAACTGGTTCATAGTGGTTCGATTTTTTTACTATTTGATTGAACAAAATTTAACAATTCCTCACATCTAGTCATATTTGAATAAGGCTTAGATTATAGTTGTTAGACAAACCATTTTTTGCATGATGACAAAATACGAAACCTCTGACGAAATCGAAACCTCAAATTCTTCTGAAGAAAGACGAAACCTTAAACTTAAAATGACGAAACCTTATGCTCAAAAAGACGAAACCCTAGTGCTCCCGCTAAAAAAAAAAAAAGTATTCCATTTATAATTTATTCAGAGATTAGTATCCGACATCCAAAATTACATGTATACCAGCAAAAATAAACCAGTAGTTTATTTTTCTGAACAACGCTATGGTTGTTATAGACCGGTTGAATAACCTCATCGAAAAGCCATAGCACTCATGGACAAATAATGAATTATAACATACTGACACAAAATAAATTTGTAAGATTACAAATGATTTCTCACTAGAACTGATATATAGTATACTAGTATAATCAATATATAATACTCATTTCTAACTCCCTTTAAACATTTAAGGCCTATTATACAATAAAATTTTTTGGAAAATTTATAAATTTCTGTTAGTCTATTTTTTTATACACATAATTTTTAATAAATTTCAACAACATTTATTTGTATGTCCGTCTTTACCTTTTGTCAGTTTCGTCACCTTTCGTCAGATTCGTCATTTCGTCATTTAAGATTTTAATTGATGAAAGACGAAACTAGGTTTCGCATTTCGTCAGCGCGAAACCTCGAGGTTTCGTCTAATAACTATAGCTTAGATTATAATAAAACACCAACGTGGTCATACCTGAACCTGAAATTGTTATGTAAATAGGGCTTAAATAAATTGTTTTACATCTACTATACATTTATAGAACTAGGAACAGTAATTTAAGGAAACAAAGCGAAGAGAAATATGTATATCGGCAATTTCTCAAAAAGTCATCAACCCTCTAAATGCAATACCTTTCTACCAGACTCCTACAAATGCAATTTTCTTATCATCCTCTACATAAAAGAGTTGTCAAAATTCTGGCTTTTATGAGTTATATTTAGAGAGATTTGATTGTACAGTATTTTGTTGGTTTTTATTCATAGATTTTTTGCTTTGTTATTTCTATAGAGACCATTAATGATCCACTCATTAATATTCCAGTGTTTCATTTCGATAGTAATATGTGAATGGTATATATTATATTCAGATTGAATTACATTGGAGTTTGTTTATATATTTATAGCTTGTGTATTATCATTGTTGTTATAAAAATTAAACTACAGATAATAGCATGTTGCTCACATTATCATAATGCTGTAACTATACAGTCTGCCGATTTACCGAATTAGGAAATCGAATTCTAGAATGATTTACATAAGAGCTCTTGAATTTGATTGGCTCTCACGTGCTTTCATTCGTAATTTTTACCCCTTATATACGCACTATATTTAACTTATTATTATTAAGAACGAATAGACGTACGAACAGACAATATTACAAGTTTAGATTTAATAATCCACTAAAATCCACCCTAGTTAACTCTGTCGAAAAAGTAAATGAGACTTGGAATCGTAGGATCTTCTTTGAATAATAAGTCCATAATCTTGTTAACTAAATAAGATTTAAATATTTTTATAGTGTTGGAATCTCAAAGAATGAGAGCTCAAGATCTTCTCTGCTTTTTTGAAAATTTAGTTGAAAAATATAAGGAAGTTGGGTTGAAATCTTGTGAAACAAAAGAAACTTAAAGATATTGGCATGCTAGTACACAAGAAGCAACTAGGCAACTTGCACTTTATTATCTATATTTTACTGAACTTACTAACATTCATTATTTAACAGTTTATTCTTTTTGTAAAAGATATTATAATCAACTAATTGTTTCTAATCATTTATACAATTTTCTTCAAGGTTTAGCTGAAAAACGTAATAGAATCTAACCTGATGATAATCAAAGCAATATGATTGATAGTTTAACTGCTTCAATGGTTGCATTTAGCAAGGCTATGAATCAATTGGGCTTTATTCAAACAAAAATTTAGCAGAAATTGCTATTAATTCTAGAACTCAGGGATCAAATTTCATGAATGTAGCAATACATAGATGGCTAAAAAAACAAGATAAAGGAGTTAAAAAATTAATTACAAAAAGTTTATAACAATATAATTGAAATTCAAGAATTGTATGATGAATAATGTAAATACAATAAAGCTCTTGTTGAATAGTAGAACACCAGATTTTCTAATTAGCAAAAATGTATCAATGTGATAATTGAAATAGCAAAAGCAGGTGGGTTAAATTTATTTATTTTAATTTCTTTTATTATCATTCAGTATTGCTTGCTATGAGATGCCAAGTTGGTATATTGTTTTGATGTTATTGAATTAGATATTTATAAATTTTTTTAAGCACTAATTTTATTGTTTGATAAAGTAGAGTTATTAATTTATGATAAGGCTAGATTTTTTTATAGAGAATATTATAACATATAGTCATATCAGCAGATTTGTGAAATTTGAGCTGTAACTCTAATTAAATTTGCAGATCATTTGGCCTGGTTTAAAATTAGTTGACTTCAAAGCTGGCCAAATGATCTGCAAATTTGGCCAGGTTACGGCTCAAATTCCACAAACCTACCAATATATTCATATAAATAGCTTAATAGATACAATTAGATAATTGTTAAATTTATAGAGACCCTAATTCAAAATAACTGAAATAATATTTTAAGCCAAAAAAAACTCTTTAAAACTACAACTGCAGTTGATTTGATATGTAGTGTGTGTTATAAGAAATATGTATCAAAAATCCAGCTTGCTTTTTTGGCTATTAAGTATTTAATTACAAAATCAAGAATTATAATTAATATTAACAATCATATTATTAATTCAGAAAATGAATATTGGTTTCAAAACTGATTAGAAGAATGATCAAAACATGAAAAACCTTTACCTAAAGGCCTTTTATTTCTGGCATTTAATAATAAGCAATAGGGGCAGAAAAACTATCTTGATTGGGAGTTTAATAAAGTTATTTACTATATTATTACAAGCTTTGTTAGTTTCAATATGATGCTACAGAGCAAAATTCAATATAATGATTTACCTTGAGTATGTAATTCTCTTAACAGGTCACAGTATAATAAACTTTTTGATGTAAATACTCAGATGCAAAAAGTTAATGATAAAGAACTATATTCTTATTTTAGTGGAATTTTTAACCTGCTATCTGAAGAAAAGCTAATATCTACTAATATTATTGATTTATATATAGTATCTACAGGAGCAAATATTACAAATATCAAAAGAGTATAGCAACTTAGAGTAGTTGTAGAGTTGTCATATCTCCAAGCTAGCATGACTATAGTACCAAGTTTAAATCTTACTGGTAATAGTTTGGACAAAAATACTTATATCATAGTAATAGAAATTTATTAATAAGTTAGATTTTATTACTTGTAACCTTGGTCACACTAATGCAATTTGTGTATTAGAAGATTCTAGAAGCATCTGTGTTATACAGAGGAATGCAAACTAGTTTAGATAACAAAAATCTATGATAAAACTTCTAAAATTATATAAAAGATTTAGATTGAATTAAAGATTAGTAAAATTGGTTAACAAGATCCTGCAATAAGAGGATCTACCAACCTGGCTACCAAAGTTACACTAAAGAAAAAGGACATATATTTTGGAAGCATGTACCAAAGAAAGAAGATCTGGAAGATATTTAAAGCCTGAGAATATTAACTCTGCCAGGTTAACTGGATTAGAAGATTAAAGAAACCAAGAACACAAAGCATAAAAGAAATAGAAAGTAGGTACTAGAATCTAAGTATTAAACTTTGCAAAAGCATTAGTAATTAACTATAGAGGTGAATAACTACTGAGTATGCAAGTAAAGCCATAGCATAGGTTACCAAAAGTCTAAATAAGTGTATCTCTTAAATTGTAATACAAACATATTTGTTTGTATTTTTATTAAAAAGTTAATTTTTTTAATAAAAACTTATATATCAATTTTAGCTATATATTTTCTAAATAAAATATTTAATTTTAGATTTGTTTTATTAACTTTATTAAGAAAATTTTTTA
>CAJVPU010000796.1:0-15412 GCA_910591775.1 Dentiscutata heterogama | reverse complement strand
GGCTAGTGTAGAACTCAGGCAGACTACTTAAAATAGACAACCAAAAGTTGTACGTGTGGCTAGTTGTACCCTCATCACAATTGTAAACATTGTTAATTATCTAATAAAAAGCTCCTGGCCATAGAGATCACCTTAACACCGAAAAAAAAAAAAAAAAGTTTAGTTTACTTAATAAAAAATAAAGTTTTATATATACTAAAGTTAGCATTCTAATTTACATCTAATTTATATTAAAAATTACTAATTTCATTTTTGTATAACATTATACAAAGTTACACAATCATAATTAACTCAAAAAGTACTGTATAGAATTTTATAATTTTTTTTTTATTTAAAAAATATAGATTTAATCAATATATAATTTTATTTTTAGCTTTATATCTTATTTGTTTAGCTTTATATAAATTTTTAAAAAGTATCCACAATAATATGCTAGGCCTCTGTAAAATAAGTCTGTAAATAAACTATATATTAGCAAAGTAATTATTAATTTTTTATTCTTATTTTTATATTATTATGGATGCAAGATAATGATGTAGCATTCATTAACAATGCATTTAACTATCTATTAGTGTCACGTAGTTTCTAAGACTACAGTGTATTCATGGGTTTTTACTATCAAACTTCACTTACTTGGCTAATGTGCGATGACTGGAGTATCGTACCAGATACTGCCATCTATAATGTATTCACACAGATCACAGTTTATTCACTAAGAATAGCAAAAGAAATTGCGGGAGTGAAAGTTAGGCTTTTTCCCTATTTGGATCAAAGCCTTATATATTATTACTTTTCGCAACTAATTACTACATTGTTCATGCAAGTATTATTATCTCTAATCGCTAATTATTACTACATAGTTTATACAAGCATTATTATCTCTAATCGCTAATTATTACTACATAGTTCATGCAAGCATTATTATCTCTAATTGCTAATTATTACTACATAGTTTATGCAAGCGTTATTTTTAGACTCTTAATTAAATTGGTTACATCTGACTTTATTATTGATAATTAATTAGCATTAATTATCTCATCATACTATATTAATAAAATCACGGCGAATTGATAAACCTGATCCTGATCTGACCCTGCATTTTATCATAATTAGCCCCAATTACATCATGTATGTCCTGTGACGTCTTATTGTTACACTTTGGCTTACTAACCTCTTCCTCTGCTAACATGCCCAAACCAAGTACAAGGGCTATTCTGCAACTATGCGATACAAGCTAAACTCTCATCTATCTTGGTCCCCAAGATTACTTTCATTTTCTTCTGGCAGAAAATCATTTCTTTGCTTCAATTTCTTAACACGATTTCTGGTTATCGAATCTGTTATTTCTGCCCTATCCAATTTATTGACATATACCTGGCCGAACCTTCATATTTCGCACACAATATAAAGTTCCAACCATCAATAATTCAATTTATGTGAACAAGTTTTCAATATTGTATCGTCACAAGTACCAAATCACCCTTATGACATGTTTTGTTTACAGATTTTGCATTACGATCATAAACTCTTTTCCACTCCTCACGTTTCTTGTCCTTTTCAATAGCGTCTTCTTCAACTTATTAACTATCCCCTTAATTTGCTTAGTGCAATATTCCAATAATTCATCAGTTGTCTATTTACTCTTTGCCATATATACTTGGTAACTCTCAATCATTAACTGTATAGGAGTTATTGTGTCTCGACCATACACTAAGCAAAAGAGTGAATATTCAAGGTCATTCATTTACTGTGATATTAATAGCCCAGATAGCACTTCGGACATATTCATGCCATCTATTTTGCTTTTTAGCACAGATTTTTTGAATTATATATGTAAACTTTTAGACAGTCCTTTTAGCTCTATCATTTGCTTCCGGATGATAACTTGCAACAAACCTTTGGTTAATATTAAGCCGTGTACTCAATTCAGCCACTAGATTATTTTTAAATTCTATCCCTTTATCAAACACTAAAACAGCAAAGCACCCATGCCTCATTTTCACATTCTCCCAAAGAAATTGTGCAATAGCTTCTGCATTTTTTCTTTTCAAAGTGTGTCCTTCAACATAACCAGTAAGTTCTTCAATTGCTAAAACAACATTCTCATGTCCTTTGCAGATTCTTGGTAAAGGACCCAAACAATCAATAAATAACTTATGAAATATTCAACTTGTTGCTACGATATGAATTAGTTGCTTTATAGCTTTTGGTGCACACTTTTGACACTCCAAACATGTTGCTACAAATTTCTTTACATCGTCAAAAACATTACCATTTGCCCAGCAATAAACCATTAGTATTTTTCTCACTGTGGCATTTACACCCTGATGTCTTTCTTCTTGAGCAATATCTTGATGATTTGTCTCCATAATCAATGCCTTTTCAGTGTTATCAAATATTACCTATTTCGGTGGAGTTCCATTTTTACTTCTTTTAAACAACCGTTCATTAATTACACAATATTGCTTTAGTTTAACACGCAATCGTGACAAATCTGATTTATCAATTTCTTTTGGCTACTAAAAGGTCTTTAAATATTGCTCAATTATTACCAAATCAGCCTCCTTTTGACTAAACCTATTCACTTTCATTATAAGTCCTTCAACAAATTCTTTATCATTATTGTTAGTATTTAATTGATCAATAGGATATCGAGAAATCCCATTTGTATTACCATGCCTTTTGCCCAGCTTATACACAACTTTAAAGTCGTAAGCTTGTAAAGCCAACACCCAACGTATAAGCCTCTTCTTTAATTCGGCTTTATTAAAAAGCAATACTAGGGCTTGATGATTAACCAAAATATCAAATGTTGTTCTCCCTAAATATCGCTCATCAACTCTACAGCCATAAACTATTGCCAGACATTCTTTCTCTATCATGGTGTAGTAAATTTCATGCTTGTTTAATTTTCGTGAGTCAAATGATATCGGGCTTATCTTTTTTTCTTCAATGGCTTGTTCTAAAATGTCACCAAAAGACACCTCACATCATCTGCACATAACCAATATGGATGTTTTCCTGTTTTTGCAGCTTGCTAGTCTGGAGCTTTTAACATCACATTTTCTATTAATAGCATCTTGAGCTTATCGAATGACTCTTTTTCTTTCAGGCCACAATGAAATTTAATATTCTTTTTCATTTGATTAGTTAGAGGCCTGGCTATTTTGCTAAAGTTCTTTATGAAATGCCTATAGTATCTGACTACTCTATGAAATGACCTTATTTCCTTTACGCTTCAAGGTTCTACCCATTCTTCAATTCTTTTTATTCTTTTAGAATTAACTTTAATTCCCAATTTACTAACCACATATCCTAACATACTTAACTCCTTATACATCACAAAACATTTCTTTGCCACAAATGTTAATCCTGCCATCTGGAATACTTTTGCCAATCTGACAAACTCTTCGATATGATTATTGAGATCACTATCAGTCCAAAGACCTATGTCATCTTGGTAAGCTATTGCTTTTCCTTTTCATTCATCCCCTTTTAATATCACATCCATCAACCTTTGAAAGGTTTCACTAGTATTTTTGAGACCCATACACATAACTGTATATCATAAAACTCCTAATCTTGTTGATACAGCGACTCTATCTCTACTTCTTTTTGTATTGCAATTTGCCAATATCCTTTAAAGGCATCAATGCTCGAATACCAGCCATGTCCAGCAGCATCTTCCAGATTATTGGAAGTAGGTAATTATCTTTAATTATATGTTTATTCAATGGTTTCTTGTTATCCACTGCCATTATCTTATCTGTGCCTCTTTCTTTCTTGTTAACAGAAAAGCAATGGTAGGCATACGGCCTATTATATTTTTTCAACAAACCGTACTTTATCATATCTTTGAGGTGTTCTTCAAATAGTTTTGCTTTTTCAGGATTATTTATTCGTATAGGCCTTTGTCTCATTGGTGGTATTTTAGCTCTATCAGTTTTTACGCTATACTCAACAAAATTCGTTTTGCCAAGTTCTGATAATTCAAAGGCAAAAACTTCTAGTATTTCTCGTATCAATTGCATTGCAATTGACTTTTGCTTTTCCTTATTTAAGTCTGTTCCAATATTGACTTTAGTCCAATTTTCTTCAGTGAGTCTTCGTAGTGGAAGTTTATATTCCTGGCTCTTATCTTCATTTTTATGCCCTATTTTTTGTTCAATATTTTCTCTGAGTCTTTTCATCTCATCCGTACTAATACTTATACTTTGTACAGCAACAATATTGCCCAATTCCTCATATTCATCCTCTAATTTGCCCTCACTTTCAATATTTCTTCCCCTAACCAGGTTCGTAGCACAACAGATACAATGAAAGATGCCTTTTTACTTGATGATGAAACTGTACACCAATATTTATTTTCCTCCCATTGTAGGTTACAATGTGTACTTGCTATCCATGTCTTTTTTAAAAGTACATTAAAGCTTACTTTTTCCATAACATAGAATCCTTAATATATGTTTACACCTTCCATTTCCACTTTTACTTAGGGTATGTATCCAACAAATGAATTTATTTAACTAATCATCAGCTATTCTTCTCTTTCTATTTGCTTTCTGCCACACTAATCCTCTACTCCTTGTATATTTAACATGCATAAGATTTAATCTAGAACCAGAATCAATGGGCACTTCAACAACTTCACCTTGATCATTGCTACATGCAATGGTATGACCTCATTACTTTCCAAAGATTTGATAAGGCTTCATGCACAATTTGTATCCTAGCATCCAATTGCATAGCATTATTACCTTTCTATTTACGAGCTAACGCCTTTATAATTTCTACCCGAGCTTTTGGCGACCACTTAAATAATTGTCCAAGACTTATTACAATTTCCAGGTTGGCCACCTTTTTCAAAACATCCAGATCATCTGATAGTTCTGACAAAGGTATATACATAATTTTATCATTTTGTTTGACTTTCGTATCTGACTTTAGTGTGTTATTATCCTTTTCTAATAACTTTGTCTGTCTTGTCCTCTTCGCAGGTATTTGGTAAGTCAATTCTTCCTTCTTTCTTTTCCCTAAATTTCTAACGTATTCATCATCACCCACGTGATGATCCTCACCTCGCAACAATTTGACCTCTAAATATTCTCTATCATCATATGCTACTCCTTCAGTGAACTTAAGAAATCGAACATTTGGCTGTGTTAGATTCTGGTCTTTACTATTTTCTCTTGGGGAATTATCTGCTTGATTTCTTGAATGTTTTCTTTAGGCCCTTTCCGGACAATTTTGGGCCATGTGACCTTCTCTTTAACAATTATAGCAACGTCATGATCTAGCATTCTGCTTATTGCAACGTGAAGTATCTGTCTTGTTGATAAGGTCTTTTACAATCTTTGTCAACTCCTTTACTGCACTTTTCACTTCTTGTATGTCTTTCTCATGCTTTTTATTAACACGATTAATTTTCAAAGCTCCAAATGCTGTAGTTAAATTGTCAACCTCATCACTGGCAGATTTCGTAGATTCGTCAAACAATATTTTTGTTGCCTTCTGCGTCTCATATTTATTATCTTTATTGTATCTTTCTACTTTTATTGCCCAATCTTTTGCTTTATTAAAGTCAGCTGGGAACTTGGCACCCACCCTTTCTCAATATTTGCTTCTCAACCCAGCAATGTACCAATTTCGCTTTTCTCTTTCTCTTATTTTAGTTTCTAATGTATCGGCATACAATTTGTAATAATTAGTATACCCAGTAATCGACTCTTTCTTATCATGTTTTATCCTCATTAGTCTTGCGACTTTTTCTTTTTCATTATATTTTATTTTCGCACTATCTGTAATACTAGTTTTCAGATTAGTCCAAGATGTGGCCATCTTCATTAACTTGTAAACCCAAGGTTATACTCTTTCAGAGACATGAAGTCCTACCACCTTCATTTTCAGATCATCCTCCCATTCCTTTGATTTGGTGTATATTTCAAAATCGAATAAAAAGATCTCAATATCCTCATTTTCATGTTCGTGATAAAACGGCTTTGTAAAGTCAGTGGTCGCCATATAAATGATAAGTATCACTTGAACGTGTTTATGTTATTTTGTTTTATCAACCGATTTTATGATTAACTTTCATTGATTTCATTTTCTATTAGAGCAAGAGATTCTCTATTTTACCCAGGTTCTTTATATCACGTAGTTTCTAAGACTACAGTATATTCGTGGGTCTTTACTATCAAACTTCACTCGCTTGGCTAATGTGCGATGACTGGAGTATCGTACCAGATACTGTTACCTATAATGTATTCACACAGATCACAGTTTATTCACTAAGAATAGCAAAAGGAATTGCGGAAGCGAAAGTTAGGCTTTTTCTTTATTTGGATCAAAGCCTTATATATTATTACTTTCCACAACTAATTACTACATTGTTCATGCAAGCATTATTATCTCTAATCACTAATTATTACTACATAGTTTATGCAAGCATTATTATCTCTAATCGCTAATTATTACTACATAGTTTATGCAAGCATTATTATCTCTAATCACTAATTATTACTACATAGTTCATGCAAGTGTTATTTTTAGACTCTTAATTAAATCAGTTACATCTGACTTTATTATTGATAATTAATTAGTATTAATTATCTTGTCATACTATATTAATAAAATCATGCCAAATTGATAAACCAGATCCTGATCTGACTGTGCATTTTATCATAATTAGCCCCGATTATATTACGTGTATCCTGTGACATCTCATTGTTACACTTCAGCTCACTAACCCCTTTCTCTGCTAACATGCCCCGAACCAAGTACAAGGGCTGTTTTGCAACTATGTGACAATTAGCTCACTCTTTTGTACTCTTCAAACAAGTTGAAGACAAAGTAGTAGAAGTTTGAAAAGTAATACATATGATCTAGTAACAATATAGACTTCACATATTTGCTTTTAAATAGATCTTTTATATACAGTTATATGCTGCTAATTAATTATGAATATTCTTGCAAGCATTTTTTTAGGGTTATGGTATATTTTTTTATTGCTAAATTTTTAATTAATTTTGTAACAAAGTATTGGTTGCTTGAGAAATATCATAATGAAGATCTTGGTATACAGCCTCTTGTTTATTTATTTAAAGTTTTATCAAAATTATCTGAGAAATCAATTCCAACTGCTATATTACATTCAATCAAATATACAAATTTGTTTTTTTTACCAAGTGAAATGTCTGCCACAACTCATCTTTTATTATCTATTACTAAAAAATCAATGCAGAAAAAAAATTTATACTAAAACTGTTAATATTGCTATTGAGAGAAATGATTCAAATATTCTTAATTTTTTAAAGAACTATATTTTTCAAAATAAAAACTTTCTTATTGAGAACATAACCAATACATCTTTTTCTAGTTTTAAGACAAATATACTCAAAAAATATTTTGAGCTAAATATTATCTTTGAGAAATCACAAGTTACAGTTTTTAACACTATAAAAAAGACTAGAAAGAGTTAATAACCAAAAACAGTATATTATCAATTGTTACTAAAAAGTTGATCATCAAAAACACAAGAAAAACAAACAAAATTAGCATTTGGTCCCAGGACTAATACATGTAATAAATGTGGTAATAAAGGTTATAATCATTAATGATATACAAAATGTGAAAATAAAGTCTGTGATTTAACAATTATATATAAACCTTGTAGTAAACATGGTCATAAAAAAGAGTTACATGATTGTGATCTTATAAAGAAGAATAAAAACAAATGTATAGACTAAATGGTTTGAAATCAGGTTCTAAAATGAATATTGTTAAATAATTATTTAAATAATTTCTTTATATAAATAACCAAATCATTATTCTCTTGATAAATAACATATTGTACTTAAATTTCAGATTAGTATTCAGGCCAGTATTAAGTAATATTAGCTAATTATATTATCTTTGCTAGTATTATTCATGGTTTTACTTTATTAATTTCACTAAATTATTAATAATAACTAAAATATATAAAATATGGTTAGTTTTTAATAACTACTGATTTAGAGATTTTTAGTAATAGGTATAGTTTAACTTTGACCTATATAATTCTATACTTATAAAATCAGAATTAGGGAGTTTGGATCTTATAGCTTACTTGTTATATTGCCAAACCTCTATAGAAGTTAAGTCAAAATCCACAGTTCAAATTGGGCTAGAGGCAAAAAAAACTCTATAATCTATAGATGAGAAACCAAATTGAATACAGAGCCTCATGGAAGTTCAAGTATAGTACAGATTTGATAAAAAATTCTCAGAAAGAAATTAAATTATAAAGAGTTGGTACTATATATAACAAGCAGTAGTCATAGAAGGTTGGGGATTAGATTGCGCATATAAGTTTCTAAAAATCAAAACTAAAGAAAGTAGGCACTATGTGAGATGAGTGGCAGTCATGGAAGGTTTGAAGCAAATAGATTGCATATATAAATCTTTAAGGCATTTAGATAATACCAACAACCCAGGCAGTCTGGGATCTTGATTGGAAGGATAATACTAATATTTCAAACTAAAAGTAGTGAGTGAAATGAAGGATATAGTAGCATGGTAGACAAACTCCATTATACAAGCCTTCAAAATCTGTAAATCTTGACTCAGCAATGACTCAGTGCCAATTTAACCATTGAAATTGCTTGTTTTTTATAATATTAACATAGTCTTTGCTTCGCTTCACTTACCTAGTTTCAATTTGTTTACTAATTACTGATCTACCAATGCTTTTACTTTTACTACAGACAATTGTATTAGTTACTTTTTTTATTTTTTTTGTAACATTATATATAGTCAGATCCCCTAAATACAATTCCCTTAAGTGCATATTCTATGAAATGTCTTTCTAAATGCATATCTTCTCTTGAGCCAAACTAATATTAAGCTTATAGATTTTTATCTCTTTAGCAATATCTCTTTAAGTACACGTTTGGCTAAGTTTTTATCTCTCTAAGCAATATCTCTTTAAGTATATGATTGGCTAAGTTTTAACATATAGTCTATTGCATTGCATTTAGAAAGATCTGACTGTATATTAAAAAAAGTAAGATAAAGTTTAAATTATTACACAGTAAGCTACTTTATTTTATTTTATTTTATATTTATATGTTTAGTAAGTTTACAGATTATATAGTATATATGAATTAACTCAAGTGCTACAACAAATATGTAAGTATTTGATGAATTGGATTTTAAAAGAATTGAAAAATATACAAATTTCAACTGATAAAACACTTCTGAAGCTTTATATCAAACGTGTAATTTAAAAAATAATACAAGGATGAACAAGCGAAAACAATAATGTTGATACTATATTACAGAGTTTCAACTTAGAATTATAGAATATAAAGATAAATCAAATGGATCCTTTTAGCATAGATTAGATAACATTCAAAAGAATAAAAACAAGTCCTTGGCAAGGTGGTTAGATGGTATATGAATAATCACATATAGGATAATGGATATAGATAGTTCATATACCATGTAGAGATAGGCGATTACTTAGAATTAATTGTAGTTATTCAAAAATCTCAATAAATGAATGATTGATTACAAGCACTTTTTTTTTTTTTACATATATAGTATGTAATAATTAAGTAATAAATGTAATTTTATTTTATTTATTTACCAAAAATAAAACTAATAGTATTATATTAAAAAAAATAAATACTTTTTTATTGATTAAAATATTTAATTCAAAATTATATTGAAAAAAAATATAAATATTAAATATTCAAAAATCTTTCAAGAGCTATAGAATAAGCTTGCTCTACTCTTGGTAATGCTTGCTTATCTTTTCAAAGCACTTCTAATATATCATCTTTATCTTATATCATCTGATCATGTGAACTAACATCGTCAGTATCAATAAATTCTTTTAGATTCGACTTCTTAGTATCTAATTTACTTAATCGTAAAAAAATATATGAAGCATTAGTTTGTATAACTAATTTGAGAACATTTTCACAATAAAGATATTTTTTGTTTAATGAAATAGTGAAACAGCTTTCATGGTATCTATAACTACATGTGATAACTATAGAGCTTTTATCTGTCCCATCATGTAATAGTATATGACAATGATCACATTTGTCATATGCTGGCAAATGCTCACTGCGAATTCTAATAGCATTTGCTTTTTGTCAACAGTAAAATTTAACAATACTAGCTTATAGGTGATTTTTTTATTCTGCCCCTTGATAATGAAGCTTTGACCAAGCTTTTAATAAATATTACCAAAGGCCTCAAAAAGAAACATCTCTGCTTTTTTCATTAATAAAACTAAGTGATCATTATTTGCAAATATAGATTTTTTTTGAATGACAAATACATCTTCAAATCCACTAAGGATCTTTCTGGGATCAACAACTTTGGCTGTTTTAGAAAGTTGTTGTAGAAAATTACAAGATGAGATCTGGCATTATATTCTACTATGCATATTTTCAATAAGATAATTTGTAAACTTAACTAAATGATCTTTTAGTACATCTAATATCAGATAATTATTCTGACTCCAATAGAATATATCTGAAAGAAATGCTAAAGGCACTTTATTATAGTTATGTCTTTTAAACCTCAAAAAAATACTCATGTCTAAAATATTCCTTTGATATATAAATTCTAATCCCCAGACTAAAATAAAGTCAAATATATATCTAACCTGACTAGTACTGTATTGTTTAATAATTCAAATAAAAATAGAAATTCAGTATTTTTACAACATTTATCAAACTTATCTACTATAATTAGTTTGATTTCTTTTTAAGCATCCCTTATTAGCTCTAAAAGAACAAATATTTAATATGGGCTTGGTGTTTTACTCAACATTTTACTTGTACTAAAGACATACTAATACTCTAAATTAAAAAAGTTCTAATAAATCTCAATATTGATTTGAGTAGATTCAATTGGATATGAAGAATGCTGATAATTAGAATAAAAGATAATATATCATTTGGTATATCATCTTTATGATTTAGCAAATGAAGGATAATCACTTGTTGAGTAAAAATCTGCTCAGGCCAATTAGCTACAACTGAAATAACACAACCAGTTAAGTAATTAGTTAATAAGGGAATCTTATGAACTTCTTGTAAAGCAATAATATACGAATCTATTTCTTTTAGACTTAATTCAAAAAAGTCTAAAAGAATCATATCTTTTATTTTACACTCTTTCTGTCATTATTTTATATGATTATTGTATTTGTGAAGAGTCATATTTTTAAGCTTCTCATCCAAAGATACTTTGTAATACAACAGATCATTAAAAGTTTTAGCTATTCATCCATGTAATAGGAATCTAAAAAAGTGCAAATAAGATCAGAATCAATTAGTTTTGGATTATGAATTAATATACTATTTGGTGTGCCTGTGAAATGGTCATCATATCAATACTATTTAGCAACAAAGTTATCATATATATCACGCTTGATGTTGAGCATGTACTGGGGGTTTATTTAGTATAAATATTATAATAATCATCAACGTTAAGCACTAAAGTATTATTTTTTTATTCTCCAGATATGAAGTAACCTTATGCAGATGATTATTAGTGATGGCTGATTTTTATCAAGATGCCTTTATGAAATTATTATGCCAGCATATAATAAGACATCGATCACCTCCATAGAAATTTCTATCAAATTTATAAAAAGCAAAATATCTTTTTTAAATGCTATTAGTTTGGAAATTAGTTATTACAAATAACATAACACTCAACCACCAATTTTTTATCTAACTTATCTAAATATTTACTACTTCTATTTTCAAGAAGAGATGCATTATAGATTAAATCAAAAAAACTACTTAGTCTATAATCCTTAGCTACTATTTTTTTTCATAGCTGTTTAAAGCTATAAATAACCAGCTTCTGCTCATTTTCTCTCTATTATACAAAAGTTTTGTCAAGATATTAACACAATCTACCCATAAAAGATTATCTTCATTTGCCATAGACTCGTCTCTTAAATTCCAAAGTAGTATAGCCATACACTGATTTCAGCATATTAAATAACACTGATATACCAGAGATCATTCAAGAGCCCTTTGTTCAGCTTCATTTTTTCTTTCCAAACAAGCCATTTCTTCAATTTCATTAAAGAAGAAACTCAATTGATCATTCTTGTCTTTAGCAGTTAACTTAAGCTGAGAAAATCTTTCAAAAATAATATTGATTAGTAATGAAGTAGATTCTGACATAGAATGATTATTATTATAACACCTTTTTAATACTCTTGCCTATTCAGCTGCATGTTCTACATAAGTGCTTGATCTATTTACTACGATTGTGTTATAACAGGTCAAGCCTATATACTCATCTTTATGATCTTTGTAATATGAATCCAATGTTCTGTTAGCTTCTGCCTTAGTCAACATGTTATCAGTTATTTTTTCTATTTTAAGACCAGAACTTGCTTGCAGATCTTTACAATACACTTCTTGGCCAAATCTTGAGTTGAATTGCTATCTATTTTCTATAAAACTTGCTACTAGTAAAACTTTTTAAATTTTGGAATTATTTGGAATTAATTTTAACAGTATATAGATTATTTAAAAACTTTTTACTCATTTTTTTTTAAAGTAGATTAATTTGGTAGGTTTCGAGAAACCACAAGAATAAAAAGTACTTTAACCTGTATAAAAAATTAAAAAAAATTTTTTATTAAATTGGCTAAGCCATCATATCAATTATTCAAATTTGGGTTTGTTCACTATACTAGATATAGTAAAGATCTTTTAAATGATAATACTAATATCTAAATTAGAAGTAGTAAATAAAGCAGTAAATATAGTAAAGGTCTGTAGTAAAGGATTGGTTTAATCATTTTCTGAAAATACTTCTGGTATCTATATATGATTAGAAGTTGTGTTAAGTATTGTGTTGCACATTACTAACTTCAGTAATAGGTACTATGCTTATATATTATTAGTCAAAGTTTCAGGCCTTCTTGCAATACCAAGCTGAAAGTAAAAATAATTGTCAGTAGTATATCCATATGTAAAAATAGATATACTGAGAAGCCTTTGGCACTAATGCTACAGATAATACCAACTTTGGTAGCACTATATAAAACAAGTGGTATATTGCAGAGTAACAACTAGAAATTTCAATAAATCTAATTATGTCTATTTAGAAAAGTTGTGGCTTGAGATATGAATTATGTTATGGTAGTACCCCAAAAAGTTGGCTTGAGATATGAATATGATAGTGGCAATATAATATATATTTAAATTAGATTAGTACTAAATCAAATATAAGGCTATGTATACCAATTTGAAAGCAACAAGAGCAAAAAACTGCCAGAATGAACCAAACTGTGAGAAAAAGAAAGTTGCTACAAGAAGTAGATAAGAGAACAAGATACTAATAACAACTATATATATGACCCTTATAGCAAAAAGAGGAGCTAGGTTAAAAAATTAAAACATTTATTCTTATAATGATTTTATTCCAATTAATCTAATTTTTCAAGATATTGAATTTTTTTAAAAAAATTTTTTAGCCCAGCCTCTTCTTTTGCTATAAGAAAAAAGGTGAATCATATGCCAGCTAGAAGTTGATTGATGGGTAATAACCATTTATTAAATTCTAATATAGCAAAAATATAACTAAATTGCTTAGAGTGGGTGTTATTAAATAGTTTAATATAGCACAACTTAATTTCTGTAATATACAATATGTAACAATTTCTTAAATTTTTAATTAATAAAAAAATTATAGTGTAAACAATTTATTAATAAAAAAAAAAATAATAAAAAAAAACAAAAAAAAAAACAGGATTAGTATTAATTTTAAGTTCAAAACTATGTTAGATATATATATAAATTGCTTCATTATTAATTATTAAATAGATTTGTATTTTTTTTTTGCTTTGCCAGACTAATATATATAAAAATACTAAATTGAGTTATATAGTACAAAATGATTGAGAGAACATGTCTGGCTAGAAGTTATTTTAAACACTTACAGTTAAGTATTGCTATCAAAAATTGAACCCTATATGACCAATGACAAAAATAGTTTATATTAGATTAGGGTTAGTGTGAGTGTCTAGATTAGGGTTTGAATTTAGATAATTTGTAGTAAAATTATTTAAGAAAAACTTTTTGTTAGTTCATGAAAGGTTTTATATAACTAACTTGTACATGTAAATAATATAATTAATAAGATTAGAATCAGATATTATGTAAATTGAGTAATTAATCCAAGAGTTAATTGATATATAAAAAATAATAATACAATGTAGTATGATAATTAAGAATGATATAATACTAAAACAATAAAACAATATGTATTTAATTTGGTTTGTTTGAGAATCTGATTCTTTCCAGCATGATATTGAAGTTTAAAACTTTTTAAAAAGGTGAAAAGACCACCCTTTTATTTCTTTATTTAATATTGTTAAATAAATATCATACTTGGTTTAGGTTTAGAGTGGGTCTATACTTTTTACTAGACTTTTGCAAACTTTTAAAAAATAAGATAGTTGTTTTTTTGATTGTGTTATATTACACCAAATTATAACTGTGGGGTGAATTTTTGGTTAGTTCCTGGTTGAGATAAATAATTAATAGTTACATAACCTGTGATATTGTGTTGCAATTCGTTTAATCACGTAATATGTATTACAAAATTTTGATTGGCTAATTATACCCTGCACATAGTGTGGGGTGTACCAAAAAATAATGCCCATAAATAAATATTATAAATTTAAAATAATTATTTATGTACAATATTCTTTTTTATGAACACTTATAAATAATACTGTACAGCAATTTTTTACTTCTTTGTTATATGAGATAATATAAAAAAAAATTAATTTATAATTAATAAAAAATATTATACATTAAGTAAAAATTTATTTTTAACTTACAGTTTTTTCTTTAAACAACTTTTCTAATATTATAATATCAATTTCATTACTATTTAATTTATAATAAAAATGTTTTTGTCCAGGTTAGTGCTTGGCACAATCAAACAAAAATTTGATAGTCAAATACTTGTTAATACTTATGTTTAAATCGGATGTCAAATAATTGCAGATTAACCAAAGCTAAATATATACTATTGGTTGTTTGACTATGCCAAGCACTAGTCCTGGTGACCAAGCTGAGCATTCAATAAAATATGATGAAATATTATTATCTGATTTTTTTCTATAACAACAAACTTGAGCTCTGCCTACACATATTTCAAAATTATATGAACATTGAATATTTGCAAATGCCATATATTTTCTATAATAAATTAAAGTAAAAAATTAATTAAATTTAACTAAACTTTAAAAGTTAATATTATATAATTTCCTATGCATGTGTTTTGGCTTCTTTTGAAGTTTGTAAATCAGTGGTTGATTTAATTTATAAAAATCAATACTTTCATCTACTTCGATATGTTGTGTTTCTTTTAATTC
>CAJVPU010000795.1:0-15414 GCA_910591775.1 Dentiscutata heterogama | reverse complement strand
AAACATGGTAAGTACATTAAATATGATTTTTTACTCGTTGAACCCCAAGTGGTTTGTCGATGTTTCTTTCTCTCTACCGATTGCATTTCTTCTTCCATTTGCACCAATTTGCTCCACTCCATCATAGCACGAACGTGACGCCAATTATTAGCCATTCGTTCAGTACAGATTCGTTTGAATGCTTGCTCAAATAAAGACCAATTCTCTTCCACATTAGAACGAGCCTCTTCATCAGGATCATCAACAACATCAACATCAATATACTCTGGAACTTCAATAGGTGCAATTGTTATGGGTAAGGTACTTTTCATATCTTTATCACTGTTGATGTTCTTTATAACTAAAAAAGGAGGGGTGGTCTGACATTCAAAATCATCTTTAATTAGCCGCTGTTGTGTACCATCAGGCATATTTATGACTTGTCACACCAAATGTTTACATATTAAAAAATGATTTCTAACAAAGGCTGGACAGCTACAGATCCAACGGGAGACTTGAGTAAAGTATGAACTAACTGAATTGGCTAAGTCAGTTATTTCTATATTAGTACACTTTCTTTTATTTTTATTTTTTTTTATTTGCACTTATTTCTTTTCTTTTTTCTTCACTCGCACCTACATACTCCCACTCTCTCTTGAAATTCTCCCACCAATATGGATTTATTGTGCTATTTAAGAGCTGTGATAACCGATCCTTCTGTGATGGGATTACTTTGTTGAATAATGTCCAAAACAGAAGATCCAGCCTAGAGTTACTAAATCGTTGAAGATAAAACTGTTTAATAACTTCCCAATAGGCTTCAATCTTCATAGTTGTTTTTGCTAAAGGTATTGTAGGTCTAACAGATCGAGCCCACAAATGTCATCAGTTAGATGAGTACCAATTAGTCCAAAAGTACCCCCATAATAATCGCAAGTTATTTCTTATACAAAATTCATAAATCTCTTTTACAGCATGTTTTCTAATATCCGCTAATGATATAGATTCTTCTTGAGCATTGAAAGATATTAGGAGTGCATATCATAGTGACTTTTTATAAGCTTTAAAATTGGCTCCTAACACTTTACTAGACAAATAATACAATGTTGTGGGTCACGATCGCTTTCTGTAGGATAAAATGTTGGGTTAACGAAGTCAAACTTGTTTGCTGCTTGATGCACATTATAATTTACAAGTATTAGGTTTTTATTTTTTGATTTGGGCTTTTTCTTTAATTTTCGTTTTATAGCCCATTCCATATGCCAGTAACAGAGTTAAACTTTAAGAGGTCTTCACATGTTGATCACTGCACTTATCTCCCCCAAATCTTTATCTGTAAATACAAAATCTGGCTCAACACTACACCTTTTTATTGCTGCTAAAAATTCTTTCAAAATTTCACAATGTTTTCTTGTATTATTATTTGTATCTGTAGCCTTTGTAGTATCTAGCACTAGGTAAGCAATTGGGAACCCAGCTTCCTCAGCATTAACCACTACATCGTAAAGCTCATAGCGCCCTCTTGCAGTTCTATATAAGGTATTCATATATGTCTCTGCAATATTAATATTCTTATCTTTAATTATATCTAACAATAGTGTAGTAAAACCAATACCCACAGCCTCTAAATTTTAGATATAAAAATACCAGCGAAAGCCCTGGCTTTCATGTTCCTCAAGTAATCTACATGCTGACTTAACAGGATCAATATGGCGTTGAAATCTACTTTGGCTTGCCATAGACTTCTAATAGTATATGTGCTTAGGTGAAAATTTAGAAATATCAAATTCTTTACACTGTAGATAGTTTATTAAGTCTGTTGTTGTAAGGAGTGCATGTATACTAATTTCTTTTCGTAGCTTATCAGGCATTTTAGCAATAAGATCCAGTCATTCATGAAGAAATCTATGATGCATATCTACCGCTGCAATGCCAAGCAACATATCAACTCTTACTATAATTTTACTCTTATAGTTATATTGAACACGTCACTTATGATTTGAGTCCTTATACTCATTATTCTGGACTTCTTTTGACTAGCAACAAACATAAGTAAATCTACTGATCGTATCATGAAACTTTTTAGAGAAATATGCCTGTTGGTAGCTGTAGTAATATATTATTAATTTAATTAAAAAAATATTAGAGGTTTAATATTGTTATTAGATTAAGAACATTGGTATTATTAGAAAGCTAATGCTTTTTATTAACAGCACAGATGGAAGATATTAAAATGTGCTTTATTAATAAGATAAATCCTTACGTCCACGAATAGTTATTCCTCCTTCAATTTCAGCAATGATAAGATCAGAAATTTCTCTTATCGTCTTGCCCTAAGTATAGTGTTACAAATCGTAAAAATTTTTTTAATCGATTAGTTGGGCATTATTTTTTTAGTTGGTTGCAACTAATCGATTAGTTGCAACTGATTGATTAATTGATTAATTTATTAATTGTAGCTAGTCAATTAATTAATTAGTTGCAACTAATTCATTAAGCAAATAAATAATTTTTTAATCGATTCTTTAGTTGATTAGTTGCAACTAATTGATTAGTCAACTAATCAATTAATCGATTAGGTGTGTGTCTAAAAAGTTCAGTCGATTAGTTGTCAACTAACCAACTAATCAATTAAATTCGATTTTGATTTGTATCACTATCTAAGTATCTATGTTTAGACTAACTAGTAAATTTGTCTTGTAAATTGTATCAGCTATCTCATTAGTATTTGTATTATTCATTAACTCGCCAATTTCACTCTCAATAAAGTTACCCAGTTCAAGATAGTCAACATTGGTACGTGTAGTATTATTGGCTTGCTCAGTTTCTTGATTAGTAGTTTCTATATTTTTCGAACTTTTTTTATTTAGATAACTTTTTTTGCAGTTAAAACACGTTTTATGATGTGTACCATTCTAGACGAATTGTTTATCAGAACGAAAAGATCCATATCGACTGCATTTCTTCATTATGAACTAGTATTAAAATTTGGGATACGTGGCTATAGATGTTTGATGAATAGATATTGATAATGTTTAAATCGATTAGCTATGGATATTTGATGAAATTTGATAAAGCAGATATTAACTCCCAACTTTTGTTTAACACTAAGTCCAAAGTAAAGATATTTATAAGAAGATAACCAAGACGAGACATAATTGTTTGCTAATAGAATTGATAAGTTAGGCCAAATAGTAGAATTGATGAGTTAGGACTAATAGTAGAATTGATGAGTTAGGGCCAAATAGCAGAATTGATAACTTAGGGAATAGGTATTGATTACGAAGCTGATTAATGCATTTTTTTATTTAAGCTTTTTGAATAAACATATGACGCGATTATGATTTTTATAATAGGAACAAATAAGAAGCAGGGCTTAAACTACTATAGTAATTTGCTGGCCTGCATCTTATTGTTTAAAATGTTCTTTTTGATACATTAGCAAATTTTAAAACCACAATATTGTGCAAGAATTGCGATCGATGCACAATATTGCAAAAGATTTTAAAAAATTGTGAATAGTTGCGAAATTTATTAAGAAAATTCACAAACTTTCGATAGGTAGCCATGTTCAGCACGTCATTCCGGTTATAATAGTAGTTAAATTATCAAAATCAGCCTAATATTTGCCAAGATAGCTTAATTGCAATATTTGTATAATATTTTGAATATTATATAATATTTAGCAAATATTGGGTCAATTTTGATGATTTAGCTACTATTATAACTAGAATGACATACTGAACATGGCTATTTATTGAAAGTTTGTGAATTTTTTTAATAAATTTTGCAACTATTTGCAATCTTTCACAATATTACGCATTAATCACAATTTTTGTGCAATATTGTGGTTTTAAAATTTTGCTAATAAAAATAGTATTAGATAGCTTACTACTGTAATAATTAAAAAAATACAAAATAAAGGCAGTTTATATTTTAAATAATCATAATAGAAATCAAAGTAGAAAAGCTTATATATATTTTAAAACAGAGAAAGATCTTATTCAAACTCAAAATGTTAGCATATACTACTATAATACAAGGCTAGAATGGCAATAATCTATAGCACATCTAGGCACTAAAAGATCTTTTGTTAGCCAACACAGCTCTTCTAATGAAAACAACAATATAAGTAAAGGAAAGTGCCCATGCTATAATCAAAGAGTATCTAAAACCCAAGGCTTCGATAAAAAAATAGAATTTGATAGACACATATATAAAGCAGATAGGCCTCTAATAGTAATAAAAAAAACCAATCTAAATTAGATTATAGCTTATATAAGCAAATACAAGAGATATCAATATTTGAAGACATAACAGATTGCAAAAAGAAAAATAAAGAATGTATTGTAGCAAAACCTAAAACATCAAATAAAAAAGAGAAAATAAATAAACAAAAATATAAAATAAAGTTCAATAGTTACAAAATAATTCTAGAAGAAATTCTAGAAAGTCTTGACAGAATCGAAAAAAAATATTTAGAAGCAGATACTTTTAATTACTCTTAAAAGTTGCTTTAAATAATTTTACAGAAATTAGTGATGGTCTAGCATTATTTCTATTAAATACAAGAAATACCAACATGTATCAAACACTAGCTATCTAGAAATTAAACTTTAATAAGTCATCTCTAATTTAAAAAAAAAATAATCAAACTAGAAATAGCATTTCATAATATTAATAGATTTAGACAAAACAAAAATAAATTAGATAGTTTAGTAGAGTGGGCAAAATTAGAAGATATAGAAATTTTAGAACTAGCCAAAACAAATATTAGTGAAAAAGAAGAATTTTTCTTATTAGATAGAAATTTAGAATATAAAAGTTTTGATCTAAATCAGAAATATTAAAAAGAAAAAGTACAGGTATAGGCTTATTAGTAAGATAAGATTGTAAAAAACATTTGGATAGTATAAATAGATCTAGTAAATACTTGCTAGAAACTAGCTTTTACTTCAAATGATTAGAGCTTATAGTTTTAGTAATATATCTTTTACTAAATAACAAAAGTGCAATTAAGGGATTTTTTTTAGTATAACTAGGCAATATAAAAATATTATAAGATTATAATATAAAAAAACTCTAACCCTTAATTTTAATTTAAACAATAACCCTTACTCTAATCCTAACTATTTACAAATTTGTTTAAATTAGTTTAAATAGTTATTTTTATATATTATAATTTTATAATAATTTTATATTGCCTAGTTATACTAAAGATCAACCCAATCAAGCTTATTCAGCAAAAGATTTTTCACCAGATCACCTGTTATACAATTTATAATAATAAGAGACTTTAACTATATTATTGATCCAACAACAGATACATATAATTAATCAATAAACAAAAATAGCAAAATCTTGTCATTATATTGGTGGCTTAGAAGTTAGAAGTTTCAAGATATATTTAGATTTCTTCACCTTAATAACAGAAATTATACATGGTCTAACAAGCAAAGTAGCTCAAAAATTGATCAAATTTGGATCTTCAAAGCTCTTTTTTTGAGCTTGTTAAATGTATTAATCAAAGATATAAGCAGCTGTATAGCAAGTAATTACTAATTTATCTAGACTTCAATTGATATAAAACATTTAATTTTAAATTACAGAATTTTTTAAACTAAATATTCTTACAGAACTAGAACAATTTTTTTGCTTAAAAAGACAACAAAAGAAAATTAGAATAATTATAAAAATAGGCTTGACTTTCTGCTTTGCAAAGAAGGTTTAGCTTCAAAATTTGAACTACAAAATCTTGATAAAATATGAGATATATTTTAGAAATATATAATTTGAGTAGCAAATAAAAATATACCAAAAAAAAAAATTCTAAGAAAAGCTAATAATAGGAAAAAGAAAGCCAATAAGAAAAGAACAGAGTTGAATTAAGATGTAATCACTTTGAGCAAAATTTTGAGAAAACTTAAAAAAAGTTTAAACAAAAACTCTTCTAATCTTGATCTAAGCAGTATTAACAGAGATATTGATAAAATTAATTTAACTTATTAGACAAATATACTACAAGTTGAAGAAAACTCTAAAGACCTAATAGAAGATATAAAAGAATAATGAAAGATCTTGAATATGAAGTAGACAAATAAAAGAATTCGAGAAACAAGAATTAAAGTTAGTAAAAAAATTGAAAAAAGATATGCAATAATTGGAACCAAACAAAAAAAGAATAATATATAGCTTATTAAACAAATCTTGAAAAAAAATACAAGTTAACTATATTTTTAAACTATCAAACAATAAGAAAAGACTTATAGTAGACCCAAAAGAAATTCTAAATAAAACAAAAGAATACTTCTAATATCAATTTTAAAGGAAATTCGTGTAGGTCAAAAACTTGTTACCAGAATAGAAAAAAATCTATAGCCCTAGAACAAATATAGAAGAATCATAGTATGAAGAACTATTACTACTAGTGATATTTAATGAATAGTTACAGGCTCTTAATACTATGAAAAATAACTTAGCACTTGGCATTTTTGGAATTAATTATCTTCTAGTTAAGAAGTTAAGTATAAAGTCACAAAAAATCTTTTGCATATTCGCAAGTAATTGTATTACTAAAGGTAATATTCTTTTAAAATAAAAAATTGCACAAATCTATTTAATTCTAAAAAATGTAAATTGGGAGTTTTCACTAGACAAAGTTTGCCTAATTACTCTTCTAAAATTTTTTAAAAAATGTATAACTAGAATCTTTGGTAGAAAACTTGCAACAATTTGAATAAATAGAGAAATCTTACAAGGTTTCAACTTTGCTAAGCTTCTTGGTAGCTTGACTGAAACACCTATTCATATAATTAATATGTTGATAAAGGATACAAAAGATAATAATAGAGAGTTGTGGATCCTATTCCAGGATATAAAAAAAGTATTTGATTTAGTTTTACTAAGTATGCTTAAGTTAGCTTTATGAAAAATTAAAATACCAATAGCTATAATATAGTTTATTATGAACCTTTTTGAAAAAAGAAAAGCCAAGATAATTATAACTATAGACACAACAAAGTTATTTAAAACACAAGATAAAATTGACCAGAAAGAGGTAATTCCTTTTCTTATCTGGTATATTTTCTATAATCCACTTCTGCAAAGAATTAAACAAGATCCAGAGTTGAGCTATATAATTAAATCTAAAAAATTAGCAGAATTTGCTAGTGATCTTTTAGACAATGCAATCATTAGGCACTTAGTAATAGCCTATACAGATGACATAATATAGTTGGCAAGTAACAAAAATCAAATACAAAAAATTATTAGTTTGGCTAAGGAATTTTTAAAATTAATAATATAGAGATTAATAGTAGCAAATCGAAACTACTAATACTAAATACAAAAAAGAAAGCAGAAAATAGATCTATAAAGTCCAATAGTATAGAAGTAAACACTTTTAATCTTTTGTTAGAATATTAGATATATATAGAGTTTGAAACTATATTTGGTATTCAGATTTAAATTTGATTTTCTCTAGATTCGGATTAAATCCAAATATAAAATCGAAATACCAAATCTAACATGATCCAAATCAGATTGAGTATCACATATAGACGATTAATGCCTATTTCTAGAAGGCAATATTTTTTATCATGACCTATATATATTTTTACAGAGAACTAAAATCTGTATGGGAAGCAATATATTGCGACCCATTGTTGATCTATACATCCTCATAATAGCTTGTAATTAGTTTTCATAGAGAACTAAAGTTTATATAGAAAGCAATAAATTTTAACTTTTGGCTTTATGCCTTCACAACGGTTTATAACATATTTGTTTTTTGAGAAAACTAAAGTTCATATAAAAAGTAATTAAATTTAGCTTTATACTCTTATAATAACTTATATTTATTCTTTGCGGGAGCTAAAGCTTATGTATGAAGCAATAAATTATAATCTATATTCTTGGGTTTTATGCTTCGTAATATATTCACTATTACAGTATTTTTTGCGAAAACTAAAGACTATACTAATATATTTTCAGGAAGCAATTAAGTTTGATCTTTAAGCCTTCACAATAGTTCCTATAGAAAACTAAGATTTGCATAACAATATTAAATAATTAATAAAGTATAAATATTGTAAATATAGTGAACAAGAAAGTTTGAATAAAAAAATGGCATCTTTATCTGTTCCTTCTTCTGACCTTGATATTATTGAGCCAACTTCTTTCTCGTAAGCTGAAACATCTGCTTCTACAAATTCAATTCCCTTAAAAAGTCACAAGAAATATAAAAGTAATTTAAATAAAAGTGGCAAGAATGGTAGAATTAATAAAAGTCACATATCTTACTTTTTTTGCAAAGATACCAAAAATCATGATCAAGCATATTGTAAAATATGCAAGCAAAAGCTTGCTGGTACCAAAAAAGAACCTTACCTCTATAGTTGTAAAGGAGGTATGACCTCAAATATTGCTAATCATTTATATGAAAGACATGGTATAATGAAACAAAATTATTGAGATTATTTGAATGCAGATGAAGAAGTAAGAAAATATATGCATATGTAAAAAAAGCTTAATTATTTATTATAACAAAGTTTATTTATTTATATTAAATTAGCCAAAAAAAAATCCAATGTTTGTGCCTCAATATAGCAAGACTTAGCAAAAAGAACTTTCACAATTTTTAATTAAATTTATAGTCAAGTTTGTAGAGCCATTATATATTCTTCAAAATAAAGATTTTTATAAATTTGTTCATGACTATGAGCCAGAGTTTTATATACTATGTAATAAAACTGCTCAAAAATTAATTCACAAAGCATATTTATAGAGTACAGGTCAATTAAATAATTTACTTAACAATTCAGCTATATTAGTTCATTTGACAACAGACCTTTGGATAGCTAAAAGTAATTACGGGTATATTGGCCATCTGGCTTGCCTCTGGTTTTACATTTCATGAAGTTTTATTAACTTGTGATATTCTTGACTATCCACATACTGGTAAAATCATTAGTGATGAGTTGTATTATATTATTCAGCAGTAACATCTTACTAGTAAAGTTTTTACTATTGCTACAGACAATGGGCAAATATGGTGAAAGCCATCCTTCTTCTTAATAATTTTTTGCCTTTTATTGAAAGGCAACCTTGCACAGCCTACACCTTACAATTATCTATACATGAGGGTTTAAAAGAATACAAACATATACATAGACAAATTAAAAGTTTGCAGTTATTTTTTAAATCACCAAAACAAGCACAAAGGTTAAGAGAGGTGCAGCACAATAATAATCAAGTTAAAAACAATGAAAACATTGAAGCACCAATAAGTCCTTTAGATGTCTTGCTTGACACCAAAACCAGATAGAATTTTACTTTCATAGCATAGAAATGGCTTCTTGAATTACACAATTCCATATATTTGGTTTCAGAATCACTGTTAATAAAACAGAATCATATGTCTCAAAAAGAAAGAAAAAAGTTCGACAAATTATATCTAACATCTGAAAAAAAAGCGTAAGTATTTTATTAAATTAGAGAATTGGTATTTTATATTCTTGTAACTATAAAATCCTAGTTCTCTAAAAAAATCTTTTTATTGATTATATGATTATATATTTTATATGGCTTCGTATTTATGAATTATCTAGCTATATTTTAATAATTTATATATATAAATCCATCTCTCTGATATATAATTAGAGTTTTATAGCTTTAAAGTTTAAGAGTTTGAACCTGGATACAAAAAATTGTTACCCAGATAAAATTGCATATCAGGTAAATATGAAAAATGTTTTAAACCGTGATCTTAAAAATCATGATTATTTTAATATTGATACATCTTGACTTATTAAATCATATTAATTTATAATTTTATTATTATGTAGATTTTTTTAAAATATATATTGTAGAAGGCTTTCACTAAAAAAAATTATATAAACATTGCAAAAAAAAAGAAAGATTTTTTTTTTAAATCTAACTGCCAAGAGTGTTACAAATATTAAATTAACAATTAGAAGCAACAGTTCTAGTTTCAACTAAATTCTAGTCTCAGTGTCAATGTTTTAAAAGTTTTTTTAAAATAGTTTTTTTTCATCTCTAAAATCAGGTACTGTACACTATATTTAGCGCAAGAGTGGTTTAGTTTGTCTTTTAACTAATCTAATATTATATATATATATTTTACCCATAACCAATTTCACAGACTTTCTTGAAATATTATTCAGGTTTAAACTCTTAGAACATTGTCAATTTTTATGAAAGGATGACTATTATGACAGAAATTTGAGATTTTCTTATAAGCAAGATGCTAAAATTCAATTGTTATACACTATGATCTATTGAAAAAATTTTAATTTTCATAAATTATTGAATATAACAATTAAGAATTACCTATTTTTAGTATCATTAGTTTTAACAAATGATTTTTGGTATAAAAAGCTATCCAAAACTGTAAAGTCAGCAATGCTAATTTAGAGTGTTCTCAAGTTGTATTTATATATCCTAATTATATTAAGTTGTCAAAAACACTCTTTGTAAATTAGAAATAACTAAATATATATTTTAAAATTTAATTCAACTATATATTAATTTACTTTTTAAAAATTTTTTATTTTATATACAGTTTCGTTAAAGAAATAATCCAACTATTAGAACCATTTGAAGCTTTGATACTGCAATTATCAGGTGCCAAATATTTAACACTTAACTTAGTACATCTATGTATATATATATTAAAACAAATATTTGCTCCAAAAATTGAACAAAATGAAACCATTGATAGTTATATGAATCTTATCTATGGCCTTTTAATACAAGATAATATTTTAGAAAGTGCTAAAGATGATGATGATTCAAGCTCTACAAGTGATAATAATAATATTCTGACTGCTAAAAATTAACAACAATTGAGATATGCCTACTAACAATTTAAACAATAAATAAAATATATATGAAGGCAAGGTAGAGGTCAAGATAAATACTGGAATTTTTAGTTGACTAACCAATCAACTAGTCTTTGACTAACTAAAAATTAGCTGATTGTTAATATAAAAAAAAAACATTAAACAATAAATTAGTCAATCAAAATTATCAATTATATGTATACTACTAAGTGAAAATAAGATTCTGGATTTTCAAACTTATCATTTATTATAGTGTTTGTTAAATTTAGCCTAACAGTAACATATAATATATATGTTACTAATCAGATTTTGTGGGCTAAATATAGTAAAGAATAAATAATAAATTTAAAAACATAAAATCTTATCTTCTCTTGGTAGTACTATATAGTATTTTAGTTGATTTAAAGTTAAGTAATCTATTTTTATTCTTAGGTCGAGGTTGAGGTCAAAGTTATAATAGAACTAAAAAAAATGGAAGTATAAATGTAAATATTAATCAAATTGAATATTTACTACCAGTGAGCACAGAAAATCTTATCCAAAGGGTCCATGCAGCTATATATCTTTTCTTGGATAAACTATAGAAAATACTAAATAAAATATCTTTAATTGCGATGATTTTAAATCCTCGAATAAAAAGTTTCTCTTTTGCAAATAGTCTTGACCATGTATAACAATGAACACAAGCTGAGTCTCTTTTAAGAAACTTATATACTCAACTTAAGCAAGATTCAGCAACTAGTAAAAATGTTGAAGAGCATGCAGCAAATTTAAATAATATTAGTACTGAGAATATATTTGCAAAAATATGAGTAATAACCAAGTACCAGAAGAAGATAAAGTTACTCGTTATTTATACTATCCTAATGAACCAAAAAATATTGATTCTTTGATTTGGTAAAAAGGGCATCAGGTAAATTATCCCTTGTTATCACAACTAGCACATAAGTATCTTTCGATATCTGCTATATCTGTTTCTAGTGAATGGCTCTTTTCTGATAGTGGCAACTATATTTTGGCAAGAAAAACATGATTAGCACCTAGCTTAGTTAATAGTATCTTATTCTTAAAACGTAATACTATATATTTTTCTATGTTTCTACCTTTAGAGGCCAATGAATAGTTCTTTTTCTTTGCTTGAATTTAATAAAATTAATTTAATAGAAGTTTTGTTAGCCTGAATAGATTAAAAATATAATAAATAAAAATAGTAGTTATGAATTGTAGAAAGTGCAATAATCTAAAAAAGTCTTTTAGTTAAATTATTTTTTTAAAATATTTAAATAAACTAATTTTTTTTAATCAGTTCACTACTTATAGTTGTAAAGATCCTTTTTCGAATTTATATAACATCACAAAAATCCTCAAGAATCTCTAAAAAATTTAATTAAATTAGAAATTCTTCATATTAACATCAAAAATAGTTTTACAAAAAAAAAAACCTAAGAATGCAGATTATCATTATGGCAATACATATTCGTGAATGCATATAACCAATCACAATGAATTATTAAATCTATATCATAATATACAAGTTATATTCAGTTATCGATTAATAATCCAAATTTAAATCTGAAGCTGCAGATCACTAATTAAATAAATCTAGATTTAAAAAAAAAATTTAACTCTAAATATATAGTTATATGAAAAAATGAAAGAAGTAGATATCAAAAAGAAAGCAAAAAATATAGTACAACAGTTTACTCTTGTATTAAATCTAAAAAAGTAATTATAAACCAATTAGCATATTTGAACAATATATGCTTAATTTCTAAACTAAGCTATATATTGCAATTAACAAAAATTACAACAAAAGCTCACAATAGTATATATTAACTATATATCTGTTTGTTTAAAAATAAACTAGAAATAGCAAGATTAGTAGGAAACTTTATTGTTACTCATAGAGGTTTAGGTGGCTGTAAAGTATTATTAGTACATGACATTATAACAAAACAGATAAACTATTTATATTATAGACTAAACAGTGAAGATACTATCAAAAGTCTAACAAGAGCACAAATTAAGCAAGAATTTTGAGATATTTGTATAACAAGTAATTATTAGAGTAGTGGAAAAAAAAATCTATAAAAAAAAATATAGAAAAACAATTTAGTATGTCTTATTATATTATATGTTAAAGATAATAAAATTGACTTTGTTTTAGATGATAGCTTTTTTTTTTTAAGAAATAAAAACACAAAATTAAAGATATTATAAATTGGTTAATTTTCACAAGAGTATACAAAGTCTTAAGCATGCAAATATTTTCTTTCTAAATCAACTTATTAATATAGATGAGAATACTGCATTAATTTAGCAAGAGTTTAAATTAATAAAAAAAAGATCAAGCAAGGGAAGGAAGGCTAAATGGTTTACAAAACTAGAAAGTAAAATTCTAGAAAACAAGAAGAAAAGATTGACTAAACAGAATTTTTATACATTATCACCAAATGAGTTTATGCTAAAACTTAAGCTAGATCATATTAAAAAAGACAAGCAAAAAAAAAAGAAGATTATTTTCTAAGCTAAAAATAATTAGAAAACTCTTGGTTAAGTTATTTAGAAAAATAGTACTCAAGTTACAATTAAATGGTAGGATAGGGATAATAATAAAAAAAAAATATAGAAGAGATAAGTCAACTTCAAGTCTCTAATAATACTGGTATAAGAAATAAGAAGCATATAGTACAGTGTTGTTAATTTTTGCTTCTAGTAGTAATTCTCAGCCTTCTAGTGGAAATTTGTAATAGTAAAAGTTCCAGTAGTACTATTAATATTCTTCTAGTGGAGTTCCAGTTGTCTTCCAGTAGTTTTCAGTTAACAACACTAATATAGTATATATCAATCAGTCAAAAATTTTAGGTATACTTCCCAAATTGCTAATCAAACAAAAAGAAAACTTTCTATCAGTACTTAAGTTAGTGTTAACAGAGAGTACTAGCAATAAGATAAATCTTGAAGCAATTGAGTCTATACTAACTTAAGTAGAAAAATTAGCAATAGAAATTATAAAATCTCAAAACTTTAAAAAAAAACTTTAGGATTATCTAATTAAACAATATAGTCAGATTAGAAATTAAAAAGTTAAAATACAAATTTATATTGACAGATCACTAGCAGACTTATTTGGTAGCAAAATAATAGGAGCAAGTTAAATTTGGATCAATAAAGATAAAAATTGTAGTATAGTAAAGGGTAATCTGAAATGCAGGAGTGTAGAACTTGGGCAGACTACTTAAATAGACAACCAAAAGTTGTACGTGTGGCTAGTTGTACCCTCATCATAATTGTAAACATTGTTAATTATCTAATAAAAAGCCCCCGGCCATAGAGATCACCTTAACACTAAAAAAAAAAAAAAAAAAGAAGACATACTAAAATTAATTAGATTTAGAATTTTTATGAAAATTTTTTTAATTATTCAAAATTAAATTTATTTTACATAGTTAAAATTACTTTAACTTAAAAATTTTTGAAACTTTTTTTAATATTAAAAATATCTATAACTTTATAATAATCTAAAAATGTCTAGATATATACCCTATTTGTACTCATTCATTTTATTCAAGAATTGAATATAGTTAATATATGATAAATATGTTAAAATAGCTAACAATAAAGATAATAGTCAAATACAAAATCCTTATAGTAAAAGCTATAATTTTATGAAAAAATTAAAAAAATTCAAGATAATAGATCTAGTAACAATAATTTGATTAACTTATTTTCTAGCTCTGAAAATAAGTTATTTAGTTCTAAAAAAAATTTTATAAGCAATATTAAGTTTGAAATTCAATCTTATAAAACTACAGATAATATTTGTCTAATAACTTCCAATCAGAAAAACCTTTGTGATATTTCAAAAAACTTCGAAGCAGATGATAATATGTCTTTTAAATTAGAAGTTGAGAATAATATGAGCTTTGAAGTTGCAAATAATAAAGAATTTATTAAAATTTTTTAAGATAATTTGCAGAATTACAAAGATATTGCTAAAGATTTAGAGACCTTAATAAATCTTAATGAATTTTCTAGCTCAGAAGAAGAAAATTTAAAAATTTTTCTAATAAAGCATATGCAGATTTAATAGATTTGGTTACTAAGTTTAAACTAAGTAATGCAGTAGGAAATGCTATCATCAAATTTTTTAATAAGTATTTAAAACTTTCTAAATTGCCTTTACCTAGTAATATTTCACAAAGCAAAACATATATGAACAATATAAAATTAGATTTGTTTTATAAAAAGACTTGTGTATTAAAACTTAATAACACTGAATACTTTTTTTATTAAATTCTAATTCTTAAATATATTAAAAATATTTTAAAAATTCTTGGCCTTGTACAAAATTTTGCAATGAATTTCAAAGAACTTAGTAAAATTTCTAAGATATGTTTATATTTTATATTATTTTAATTTTTAAATTTGTTTATACTGTTAAACCTCCCCAAACCGATATGCATGGTGGACCGATTTTGTATCAGTCCTGAAAAGTTATCAGATTTGAAAAACATTATAAACTATTAGATTTATATAACGGAAACGGACTTTGTAGACTAATTTTTTATCA
>CAJVPU010000794.1:0-15417 GCA_910591775.1 Dentiscutata heterogama | reverse complement strand
TATGTAATTACTTATATAAATTAACCAATAAAGATATGAGCAAGACCTCACCTTAATACCAAAAAAAAAAAAAAAAAGTATTATACTTGGTATTATACTAATATTTTTTATTATACCAGTATAATTGCAACTGTACCACTATGTGTAAACTTAAATTTCTATTTTGAATTATTCATTCAATAGTAATTTATATCACTGACTATTTTTTTGCTACATATTATTCAGCCATTTTTTTTTCAGTATTATTATTATAAAATTTTTTTATATAATTATTAATATGGTGAAGTTATTAATTTTTAACGTTATTTTTTTTATATTTTTTATATTGATTTCGCATGAAGGTGACTGGTATGAATCTTGTACTAGTAAGTAAATAAAAAAAAAGTGAAATAAGTTAGTAAAAATGCACCAGATTTTTTTCTGATAAAATTAAGCAAAATAATTTAAAAATAACAGTCGAATTTAATAAAAAATTTTAAATCAATTAAAAAAATTTTGTGCATTTCTATTGTCCTCTCTCTATGTATTTAATTTTAAACTTATAATAAATTAAATTATTTCAGTTTATGTGACCAATTTCACTGAATTTGTAAGTTTCAATTTATTTAATTAGCTCATTTTTTTAGAATATATTTTGACATATGATGATTTAGGTACTTTTAAAAGGGAAGATAAATAGCTTTATCATTCTTGTGACTTACATGATTGCAAATGTCAATATCAAAATATCTCAAATTTGTCTCCAGACTGTCTAATTCTTTATTCTTGCCTTTGTACATGTGGAGCTTTTGTGACACCTTCAGTAAAGATATAAAAATTACCTGAATTTTATTTGAAATTTTGTAAGTTATATGAATCTAAGTTTAAACTAAATTCAGATCTAGCGCTAACAAATAATCATGAACCATGCATCGCCCAAAAATTAGTTACATTTTAAACTCAATTAAACTCAATTTTATAGTACTAATAATTTAATTTGTAATGACAATAATCGATTGTAATATTTACATTTTGATTAATAATCAATGATTTTTTAATAAAGTGATAAAATTGTTCATAATATATTATTATTTTTTTTCTTTTACTTGTAATGGATCTTTCATATTGCAATTCATGCAGAACATACAAAGCAACAAAAATATTTGGTGACAAAAAAACTTGTTCTAAATGTTTAATAAGTGATAAAGAAAGTAAAAAGTGAAAATATAAAGTAAGTTATACTACTTCACCTGATTCTAAGGAAAACATTATTGATGTTAATAACTTATTAATGTGGTTTATGAGGCTCTTACAAACATAGAAGATATCAATAAAAACTTAGAAAGTAGTCATAAATTCTATATTGAGCAATCAGTATGTTTGAACTTAGAAAATGATAAACATGAATATTACCTTGCAAATAAAATTATTAACTATGTTAAACAAGGAGATGGCTATAATTATGTATATCACATTAAGACTAGTTCACAAAGAACTTGTCTCAAAATATCATAAGCATAGTAATATTTCTAAATAGCAAAATACAGGGTTATATTTAATTTGATATGCATGCGAAGGTCTTCTTTCAATTGCAATTAATTTGGCAAACAATTATGCAAATATTAAACTTAGCCACAATTAGCTTCATCAAAAACCAAGATACAATTCTGTATCAGAACAAGTAAAGCAATACATATGTGAGAATTTAGTATTCAAAACATCGAAGCTACACTGTGAGATTATATCCAAAAAAACTTGATGATTTGAAACTTTAACAGTCGATCAAGTTTATTTCTGGTGGGCTTATGAAGTATCAAAACATTATAGGTAATATGAGGATCAATACAAATCAGCAAAATTACTTTTGCATGATAAAGGATATAAGAACATACTTGATATAAATTAATCAACACAAGTATTTGGTTTTATGACAAATTTTTTTAATAAATTACCACATAAAGCATTTAAAACAATTATAATTAATGCAACCTATAACACTAATTAGTTAAAATATGAGCTTTATACAATAATAACAATAATAGATGGAACTGGGTTTCTGATCTCATATTGTTTTATTGAATCTGGAAAAGGGCATGATATTCATGTAGCTATAACTTCATAGTTTAAATTCTTGTATAAAAGTGGACTTAAAGATGTAAAAACTATTCTTTCAGAAAAAAACTTTGCTCAGATTAGTAGTAGAATGGCTGTTTAGAAGAATGTAGAAGTTCAACTTTGCAAATGGCACTTAAGACATGCAATTGAGCAAAAATTATCTACAAAATTTAGTAATACTTTATCAAATTACAATTCTATTATTGTATATCAACAATACTTTATAATCGATCCAACTTGGGAATCAATTAATAGTAATCTTGGCTCAAAAAAAGTTTTCTTAAAGGCATTTTTATGAAAAGAAATATTGGAATATATTGATACTTATTTTCATCATCATATGCTTATTCCTACAGCAGATAAAGAACTTGTATCAACTTCAAATGAAATCTGGCATCGAGCGGTTAATGAAATTTTTCAATATTGTAATCACCATAACTTATTTCATGTATGGTGTTATTTATGGCTAGAGTGGTACAGATGTAAACATTGCTCTGTCAGCCTACAAAAATAATTCAATTGTCTGCATATGATGATAATCAAGTCACACTGGCAAATACTTAAACATGATTTTTTATATAAATTTAATCATCTGCATCTTTATATTCTTTGCTATGTTATTACTAATAGAATGCTACCAAAACTAATATATTATTATGATCTTCTTGTTGCTGAAAGGATTCAGCCACTTAAATAATCACATACAAAGCTTTAAACTATTTGGTATCTAATCACACAACATAACAGCAATAGGCTTTAAAGCAGAAATAGACATCGCATAAAACCAGACTAGTGATAATTAAATATATTATTGAAAATTTGTATGAACATTTATTTTGTTGGCTACATTGAATTCGCATGAATTTTTACTTACTTCATTAAGCTAATTAAGGCATCAGTTAATAAATTTATAAAGTTTTGAATTTGTTAGTATCATGTGATATATTGCTTTTAGTGTATGCATGAAGTTTTACTTTATCGAAGACATTAAGAGGGTCAGTCTAGATTTGTAAGATAAATATTTCTTTGTATTTCGATGTCTAATTACAATCATCTACTGCCAAGACAGGTAACTTAACTTTAATTTACTAGTATCATGTGTTATTTTACTTTAAAGGTATACAAAGTTTTGACGAATCTTATCATTAATACAATCTTTTCTGAAAGATCTCTTAAATTATACAATATCAATATCAAATGAATTTTTCATCTATAACTGGTTTTTAAGTTAATATTGTAATTTCAAATATATATATCCAAGCCAAATTTGTATTAATTTATGCTAATACAAAAAGCTACTTTAATTAAAGTTCAATTAACTCCCTTTTATCTTTATTCATCTGCATATTGTAGATTATTTCCAATAAAGTTTATGATTAGATGTTAAACATTTTATTTATTGGATGCAACCTTATTCGTGATCTGCCACATTTCTTTTTAGGTTAAAATGGAAAGAATTTTTGTCAAAAAATTTTGTATTATCTTGATCTTTTTTATATATATATCATGAGCAGGCAACATTGTATTGTGCAGGTCTGATCTGATCTGATCTGATCTAGAGCTTGCCCCCAAAAAATTTTTATCATATTCGGGTTGTATTTATAAGATTCAATAAGTTAAATTGACTTTTGATTCCATAATTTAATGTATGCATTACTATGAAACTTTATTTTGAATTTGCATACTAAAAATACATTTACAATAGTAAACTTTATGTTCATCACTCATGTGTCTTATTAGTTAAACCTAATAATGATAATATTTATATATCATTTTCTTTTTATAGCACATTTTGAATATGTACAGTACCAGTTATTATTGAGTAATTAGCTACAGTGAGTAGCACTATTTAAATTCAATTAGACAGACAGATCTTTGTTTACTTATTGTACATATGTATATTTGTAGAATCTTTTTAAATGAAACTTTTCATCTTGTGCTTTATCAAATGTTCTGTGCTTTATAGATTTCTATTTTTCTGATTTGTTAAATTGTAAATAAAATATACATGGACAATATTACATGAGATTTAGCAGGAAAGTGTTATTATTATTTAATAAGGTATGGCTTAGAGTAGATTATATAATAGTTTCTTTTGTTTAAAAAAATTTTTTTTTAATCTATACTATATACTTAACCATATTTAGTAAGTATAAAAATCATTATCATTGGTTTCTATTTTGTTGAATTTTAATTAATTTATGCTATTGCAGCCAATGGAGCCTAACTATAATATCTTTGCACTACTATTATAGTTGCAGTGCTTAATTATCAAAAATGAGGTTCTTGTGCTGTCTGCAGTAGTCATAGGGCCTAAATACAATAAGTGACCCTTGTATTGCTATCACAATCACAGAGCCTAACTATGACATGAGATCTGTTGAGAAGGGCTAGACTGGATTGGCTCAGAAAAATATTGGTGATACAGATATCAAACCACACTAATATACTCTAAATTAACACACTAACAAACAACTCTATTCAAACCCTAGTGCTGGAAGGCAGAAAGAAGGTGTGGTGAAACTTGATCTGAGTTATTAGGGCTAAATAGAGTTCTAGACTACATCATAAAGCTCTAATTCAGAGTCATGAGATTATAAAATTTACTTATCAGAAGTAATTAGTGAAATGTTAAAGTTAGGATAGCAGACTCTTAATTGAGTTGAACTTTATTGAGTTATGCCAACTCTGAGTTTATCTAAGCTCTTAGCTAGCTACTTTATTGTGAAGTCAAGAGATATTGTATTTATAGTTTTACATTTCTGTAATAATACAGGTTTGAAAATTAAACTTATTAGTGAAATAGCATTAATGTCATAAGTAACATTAGTGTCATTAGTAACATTTGTGGAAGAAGTGCCATTTATTGGTGAAATGTTATTAAGAGACAAAGTGTTATTTGTGAAATTAGTGGCACTTATATCACTAATAACGTAAGTGACAGAAAGGGAATAAGTACAATATACTAATGCTAACTAAATTTTAGATAAAGTAGTAAGAATTAACCTGAGCCACCTCAGCACTGATTAATCTGTTCATAAGTATACCAATTCCTTCAAACTTGTATATATCTAACCCACCAATAAATTAAAAATTTATTTCTAACTACAATCAATTCTTTCAAACTGTGCACTCCTATCATAGTTGCAGAGCTTAATCACCAAACATAAGGGTCTTGCACTGCATGCGATAGCCATAGAGCCTAATTATAACATGAGGTTCTTATATTAATATAGCACTGCTATCATAGTTACAATGCTTAATTACCAAGCATGAGGTTCACTACTGCACATGGCAGCCATAGAGCCAAATCACATGAGATTCTTGTATTGCTATCACATCCATAGAGCCTAATCACAATGTGAAATTCTTGTACACTATCATAGTTAAGGGGCTTAATTGTCAACTATAAGATCTTGCACTGTCTAGAGTTTAATCACAACATGAGGTCTTTGCAGCCACAGAAACTAATAAAACATGAGGTTCTTGTACTGCTATCATAGTTATAGTACTTAATTACCAATCATGATGTTCTTGCACTGCCTATGGCAGCCATAGAGCCTAATTACAATGTAAGGTTCTTGCATGCTATTGCAGCCATAGAGCCTAATTACAGTATGAGATTCTTGCACTGCTATTGGAGTTATAGTGCTTAATACTAAACATGAGATCCTTACATCCTGCGATAGCCATAGAGCCTAATCACAACATGGGCTCTTGAATTGCTATAGCAGCCACGGAGCCTAATCACAATGTAAAGTTCTTGTACTGCTATTGTAGTAGTGGTGCTTTATCACCAAACATGAAGTTCTTCACTACCTGTAGTGACTATTAGGTATGTGTTTGGTTGCAACAATTATTTATAGTCAATTTTCTAAATACTAAACTGATTTTTTCTATTTGAGCTTTTAATTAAAGTTCTTCAGAATTAAATTCTATTCATCTTATCTTATAAGTGGAAAGAATGATACCTTCTCTGAAACAGAATTTCAAATTTTGTTAATATTATAACTGATTATTAGCCACCAGTTATTAATTGGTTATAATATTAACAAATTTTAAAATTCTTAGTTTAAAAGAAAGTTTTGTTCTTTCCACTTATGAGATGGGATGAACAGAATTTAATTCTGAACAACTTTAATTAAAAGCTTAAAAAAAAAAACACACAATATTTGAAAATTGACTATGAATAATCGTAGCCATTTGCAACTGAACCCATCCCTAGCAGCGATAGAGCCTAATCACACTATGAGGTCTTTGCATAGGAACGCAGTCGCGGAGCCTAATTGCAATATGAGACCCTTGTACTGCTATTATAGTTGTGGATCCTATAAAAACAAGTTAAAATTCTATTTAGATTTTTTGTTCAGATTATTATTTTAAATAATAAGTATTCTCCATAATAAATATTTGAACTTTTTTTTATAGGGGGCTCAATCACCAAACATGAAGTTCTTGCATTACCTGCAGCAGCCATAGTGTCTAATCACATGAGTATAGTTGCCATCTAAATAATTATAACATTGGTAAATTGGATATATCTGAAATTTTGTCCCAAATCCCAATTCATATAGTAAGTTTTGGACAAGTTCCATGGCTTTAACTAGCTCAAATAGTGATTAATATTCTAGACAGTCCCAAAGTTCTAAGCCAATTAGGTTTGAACAGCAACTATACACATGAGGTCCTTGCACTGCTATCGCAGCCATGGAGCCTAATCACAATATGAAGTCCTTGCACTGCATAATACAATATCAGATATAGTACACTCATCTCTAACTCCCTTTAAACAACCCAAGTGCCTAGTTCATTATAGAAATTACATGAATTTCAAAAAATTTACTTTATCTATATATTTAAAAACTGGATTACATGCGTGATAAAATAAATGTATATATAATTAACAATATAAAAAAACTTGTTCTTGTAATTTCCGGCAGTCAAATTATAGAGCTTTAAGCCAAATAATTACAGATTTCATTAAAGAATTATTGATATGAACCAATTATTTTAAATGGTTAAAATCTTAAAATTATAATAAAAATAATAAAAAAACAAATTAAGTATAAATGAAAGAGTAAAAAGCAATATATAAGATTTATATTGATCATTAACTGCGTTAGTTATACGTTCATGAACATAAATTAATTTTTGTTTAAGTGCTGAGATGACAAAAAACTTTTTTGTTAACACTGGCCGAAGAATCTTTGAATGGAATTGTATCTATATAAATGAGATAATTGATTTCTTTCTTATTATTACTATTTTAAATACACAAATTCTTACCTTGAGAAAACCCTAATGTAACCTCATTTAAAGAGGATAACGTGTCATTAGATTCATTTGTCAGTTATGATAATTGCAAAGAATTTGAAAAATCCAAATTATCAAAGTAAATTTCTTGATTTGCTGGAAAGGATAGTTTTCTTAGTTCAAATGCCATTAGTTTTTATTCTTTTTGTGTGATTAGAAAAGTAAAAAAATAAAATTATGTATTTTATTGTTGTTAATTAGAAATATTGAACCACCACAAGAGTCAGACGATAAATTTATAGTTTTGACAAATCACATAATTTTTGTATTTATAAATCATGACTCAGTTGCTGAGTCAACTTATTATTTAGCAATATTAAAAAAAACAAACATATAACCGAATATAGAAGTATTTTAATTTAAGTTCAATGCGCTTTTTATTGTAAAAATACTATGTCCAATCGACAATATCGCATTAATACCACTATTTAAAAAATCACATCTGATACGTACTGATATCGGATTTCATGTGGTTTTGCAGTACTAATAATCTTTATAATCGGAATCGCGTGGAATTTTATTTTGTTTGAGCAATACTTTAAAAAAAGTCAAAAATTCGAGCGGGTCATGATAATTGACTATCTCTCTTAAATTATATAATATCAATATAAATGAATGAGTAATTTTCCTACTCTATAAAAAATTTATGCATTTAAACCTAATTTGGCATTCTAATTTAAAATAAATATATTTGATTTAAAGTAATCATTATGTATTTGAATATGCCTGATTTTAAACCATCGTATAAATAATTTACAAAATGCGATGAAATAAGAATAGTACCAAGTCAGCCCTATATTTAAAGGATAATTCTATCCTGATAAAGCAACACTGTAGATAATGCCTCGTGAATCAAAACACGCAAAATTAAAGCGCCAAATTTTGTCTGGGAAATGTGATATTGCAGAGCTTGCAATCGAATATCTCGAAAGTACTGAAAAACTCCTTTCTCGTCGGCTAAGGCATTCTGAGATTACTCAAGACGAATATCAATTTCGAATAGATGAAATTGGCAATATCAAAATTGCTATCAATAAATTTCAAGATAAAATTAAAATTTTACAAGATGAAATTGAAAAATTGAAAAAAGAAAATGAATACTTACACGGTGAAATGAATAACCTTTGCGGCAAATTCGGTTTACTTCAATTAAATAGAAATAATGGAGAATTAATAAATGGAAAAAATCATGAGAAGTTAAATATATTAACCCAAATTTGAACAATATTTCAAATATATAGAAATAAATATGAATCGAGTAAGCAAAGTAAGATGTTAGATCTAATTATTCTTATCCGTACTTTATTTTAATCATATGTAATTGTTAATTAAGACACGGTTGAAGCTGATTCCTCGAAGATTGTCGAAATAATTGAGGTAGACAAAATTGAAGCTGGTCTCTCGCAGATTGTGGCAAAAACAACATAATGATTGAAAATAATACTTTAAAGAAGTAAGCATGCAAAGTTTTACATTTGATATAAATTATAATATTATATTAGTGATGGGACTTAAAAAGTAAAATTCAAATGACATACCTCAATCTATTGAAAAAAATATTATTTCATAAATTATTAATGACAATTAAGAATAACCTATTTAGTCTTATCACTATCAAATTGTATTTGTGCTGAACAATTTTTCAAATATAAAAAAAATGCAGCACACATAATTATGAATATGCAAAGCTAATTTAACAGAAAAATTAAGTACATGGATGTTTAACTATCCAATTTCAAAGACCTTTTTGGCCACATCAATTTTTTTCATTAGGAATTGGAACTTCAACACAATTTATTAATTAGAGAATCATTGTCTATACTCAGAGATGTTACTAACAATACGAAAAATAGTGCGCACCCCGAGGTGGTCGGTCAACTAATTAAATCAAATCTAGACTAATTAAACAACTAACCCAATTTTTTAATAAATAAAAATAGGTTTGAAAATAGTTAAGTGGTCTAAAATTAATATTAATATAAATTGTACTCCAAACTATAGTTTACTGGTAATCATTTATTTTAAAAATAGTCTATTCACTTCAGTATAGTTTGGTCCTAGTAAATATTCATCTAATTGTTCTTGGTGTTTAAAGGTAGGACCGCTAATATTGTCGTTTAATTGTGTATTACTTTTATTAAGTTTTCTTCTTTTAAGTATTCGTTTATGACAAGTAATATATGTCACGATAAGTAATGCCAATCCTACCGTGAATACAGTTACTATAATAAATACATAGGTGATCTGTTGTGTCATAAGTTGTATATGGTCACTAGTTGTAGTATCATTAACAACAGTAAGTGTTTTGGTAGCTGTCATAAGAGTTGTATCAATATTCTCAGATAACCTCTTTTTATATCTTTGGTTTCTACAATCAAGAATTAATATTATTATTATTCAATTAGAGATGCGATCCAGATATCTGTTAAATTTTAAATCAATAAATATACTTGTTTTGCAGGTGGTGTAAGAATACTGCAAGTTGTGCAATCTTATATGGACATTTAATTAATCAATTGAAATTTCTTAAAAAACAATCAACTTTATATGAGGAAATTATGATTTTAATAAAAATATTAAAATCGAAAAAATGAACGCTTATTATTTTATTATCATTTAAATCATTTAATGAAAATTTTAGTCAATTGCTTGATTTTAAAATATTTTTATTAAGAGTAGATATTAGAATATTGTTTTAGTCAATTTCTCATTAGCCGATTTTATTGATTTAGCCGGATTAGTCAGCCGATTTTCAAAAAAAAAATTGACTTAGTTGATTTTATTTTAATTATATGAAAGTAACCAATCAGATTCGATACATTACCTCTCTTAGTATATATTTGGTGCCAGAAGCCTATACTAAACAATAAAAATAGTATAACTTTAAACCTCATCAACTTTTATAGAGACAATATTTTAAAAGCTATTTGGCAATTTTGTAGAGCTTATTATAAGAACAAAGTTACCTGTCAGATTTTTAAAATGTTGCCTTTATAAAAAGCTATGGTACTGTAAAGTAAATATTATTTATTAATCATTAACGTACGTTAATGAAAGCAAAGTGGGATATAGTTTATCGTTATCGTTATCTATGATCACAGATCTTTTGTGGACCGGTGGGCCCGCAAAGACATATGATTAATAATAAGTTGTTTAAAAAAATATTCGACCTTCACATCTTACTTCCTTACAGCAACATAATAGAGAAAGTACAATGAATTAAGTATTAAAAAAAAAAAATTAGAAATTTAACGACATTTTGAAAAATAATGTGATGCCGAAACACGAATATGTTAAATGTTGTACAAGACAGTAGAAATGTTTAATAGCAGTGATTATTTTTCACTGTACGACTGTGCGCAGTACGCAGAAAACTCGCGCACATTTTTTTTTTGTATAAATGGGCGAATGTCGCACAAAAAAAATTTACATTTTGTATGTAGAGCACATTTTAAATATTTTATCGTAGCATTTTCTTACTGCACAGCAAATTTTATTATCGGCATGCTTTTTTCTTTTATACATAATATGTGCAATTATTCTTTTACTAATGTTAAGAATGCATTTATTATGTACTTTTTTTTTTTTTTTACAATTGTATCATTCACGTTAGCTTTATTAATTGAAACAGAATTTTATACCAATTTTTTTACAATACCGCTTATTCATTAATAAAAACATTTTTATTATGTATTCTTGTATGTTTAAATAAAGTAATGCAAATCAACAAATGTTTTTTTTTTTTTAGATATATATTAAATATTAATTTTAGTTGTTAAGTTACTTTAAAATGTCTCGTTTACAATTTTTGCAATTACAAGTCAAATGTAGAAAATATTTTGAATGATTTGAATTCATCTTATAAGAATGAAAAATTCTCTGATACAAAGATAATTGTTGATAAAGAGGGAAAAACTGAAAATTATCCTAATTCTTTTATACTTAAAATACGTTCTAAATATTTTTAAAGTGCTTTTTCAAAAGGCTGGAGTCGGATGGTAAATGAATATTTTGTTATAAAAAAGCCGAATGCCACGCCCGCTTCTATTAAAATTATTATTAGATTTCTTTATGGCGTAGACTTCAATACATCACATGATATGAGAACACTTTTGGAAACGTTTTCGCTCGCAAACGAAATGAACATCATGGTATTATGTGATGGATTGAAGTCATATTTTATCGAAAATGTTATAACTATTATCCATTATTGGTTTTAGAAATTATTAAGATATTCATTTTGTATGACAATTTGAAAGAAGTATTGCTAAAAGCTTTGTGTTTGAATCCGACGTTATTATTTATTTCCATAACAAAGAAATTCCTGAAAATATTCTCTATTATTAATATCGAGGTCAGAGTTATGTCTGGAAGAAGATAAATTATTAAGCGGAGTTATTCAATGGTTGTTGGATACAAACGGGTTTCCAGATAAGGTATATTTAATGGAATGTATAAGGTCAACCAGATGCATACCGAAAATTTGCACAAGGTTGTAATTCAAAATTTCTCAATTAATTATTATATTATTAATACTTACGTACGCTGTTAGTAAATTGAAAATAATTCTTTCTGCAAATGAGTTAATAAAAAAAAAAAAAAACTTTTTTTTTAACAAAAAATTTATTTAATAGACTTACAGTATGTATTTATTTAATTTAATGAAAAAAAAATTAAAAGCAAACTAAAAACTTAATAATTTTTCAATATACATTTTTTTTTATATATATATCGACTCTATACAATATAATGAATTTTTTTTATTCTATACGTCAGTTCTTTTTAGAAATAATTTATTTGTGATATTAAAAGTAACGTTAAAGATAATTTAAAGAACTAAGAAAATTTTTCATATAAAATACAAATAAGAAATTTAAAGAATTTTAGCGGATAAATAAATCTCCAAGAATATTGTTTGTTTATTATCATATAAACTCATGTTTTGTTTTGTAATTATTAGGCAAGTTTGAAAATTTCGAAATAGAATTGTAATACGTGCATAATTCTTTTCTATATTATTTTTTTAATATTATACACAAATAAAGGTTTAAATAATAGTAGCTAAAAGTGCAGTACAAAGGAAAGACGACTTTATAACATAAATCATTATTATTGTCGATATTGTTGATATTAAAAAACGAGATTTCTAAGTGGTCATCGGGACCATCACATGATCATCCAAAGCACACATATTCACTTAATGGTGATTTAATAGGTGGTTATAATCCATTAGATTGGGAGTTTTCTATTTCAAAAAAATCGTCGTAACTACAAGAAAGTAAATATTAAACCAGGATACGAAAGAATGGCCATTCGTTGTGAAACTGCATACGGACCGACATTTGGAAGAACCGATTTGTGTATTCAGAATAGTTCAGATTTTTGTATGGTTATAAATTCACATTATAAAAGTTTAAATTTGTCAGGAAGATTCTAAATGGTATCTTACGAGGTTTTAAGGATTATCAAACAAAGATAATATATTTATGGTTTTCAGGAAGATGAATTTAATGTACTTATTATGATAATTTATAAACTTTAGACAAGAAATTAAAAATGTCTTGACACAAATCCAAAGCAAAATTAAATTATAAATTCAGCCAAAATTATGGCATGGAGTTAAAGATGCTTGACGAATGACGAAACATTCGTCATTGACGAATGACGAAACCATTTCGTCAGGCAACTTCTAATTGACGAATTGACGATTGACGAAACCTGTGACGATTGACGAAACCTATGACGAATGATATATATCATATAATATAGAGTTAATCAGCAATAATACAGTAATGTTATCTGTTATGCGCTTTATTTTAATGAAGTGAAAATACTCTAACATATCTGATTTGTTATGAAATTCTTTTTATATTATGTAGTATGTGTATAGTTTTAAATTTTTCTTGTAAAATTTAAAAATTCGCTAGCGAATTTATTAGTTTTACCAGTGCATTTTATATTATGTATAATTTGAAAGTACTTTAACAGCATAAATAATGTAAAATTATAAATTTTTATGCTTAGCGACAAATATAATCATTATCATGCATCATTATTAATACTTGTAATACAATAGAATATGTAATTATGATGTAATTTTTTTGAAGTATAAATTGATGGCTAACTTGTCTATTCTCTTTGCAATAATCCTTGATATTACTGACGAGGAAATAATTGGTTGCACGTGATTATACGGTCCCATGGGGCCGCGAAAATGGGTAAATCGCTAATTAGTGGGATCGACATAACAATTAGTAATAAGGTTAGCAATGTGACGTAAAACAATAAGACTATATAAGAGTCTATTATGGTTTGATAGTTTATTAGTAATACTAATTTGTAGTATCGATGATGTAAGCACACATGATAATTGAATAAATAAGAGATTCGATCTTGCAATCGAATCTCAATTTCTATTGTTCTTAGATAAAAACTAAAAGAGCCTAACTTGTAACGTCGCAGTGCCTTTAGGGTTGGAAGGTTGGAATCGTTGTTAAGTGAAGAGGCAAGGAGTAGTTGCTGGAAGGAACATAGAAAACTAGCGAGTGTGTAATCATATGAACCAAGCCGTTTGGGCCGGAATTTAGAGATAAAAATACGCTTTAATTAATCCCCACGACAATTACAAATATAAATGTTTTACATACGTACCTTCTGAAAAGTATATATGTCTGTTAAAAGCAATACAATTAATGTTCTAGCAGTTAAAAATTGGGTCTGGTCCAATAATTTGTCATTATCTCTTATATCACAATTTCAATCTTGATAACGCAAAAAATTTTTTTATTATTGGTAAACGGGTTTTATTTCAAACCAATATCCTTTTTTTGGAAGTGTGTAATACCATCATACAACAATTATTCAATTTTACGATTATAAAAAAATACTATAAATACCTTTAATGCGTACTGTAGTATACTTTTGTTATGAGAAAAAAAAAACCAAAATTATCATCTTTTTTGGAAGCTGTGTAATGCCATCAAGCAAACAAGTATAAACAACAAATTTTCGGACTATTCTAATTACGATCATAAAAAAAAAATATAAATACCTCAATTCGTGGTATTTTTGTTTTCTATCGCGTATCAAAAAAAAAAAACAAAAAAAAAATGTCATCAAACAAACGAAAATCCAAAGCACCTGAACGTTCATCATATACATTCGAAAGAGAGGAATCACCAGACTCTTTGGCTTCAGCTTCAGCATCAACTAGTACTTCTATTTCATCATCAGCTAATACTTCTGAATCGAATACATCAAATAGAATAAACTCTGGAGGACGAGTATTAGCACCTGTATGGGAATATTTTCACCGTGAAAAAACAAACTCACATGGACATTACTCAGCAAAGTGTTCTTTTTGTTCAACTAAATGGGCAAGAGGTGAACGGTTAAAGCTTGAAGCCCATCTTGCATTGCAGTGCCCTTATGTTGAAGATAATATTCGGCAGTCATATTTACTACGTGTAGCTAGTCGTAATAATGAAGAAGAGTCACCTGAAAATTTAACTAAATCAAAAAAACTAAGATTAGATAAGCAGAATAATCTCTCAAATTTTTTTCCACCAAAATCTGGAGACTTATCTGAAGAACGGATAAATTCTATAAATATTTCATTATTAAAGGCATTTATAGTCTGTGGTATTTCATTTTCTATAGTTGAAAATCCATTTTTTATCGATTTACTTCAAAATTTATGTCCGGACTATCAACCACCATCACGGGAAGTTTTAGCTGGGCGTTTATTAGACCAAGAGTATGCTAAAGTTATAGTTAAGCGTGAAACTATCTTTTGTGAATCAAAAAATCTAACTTTGGGTAGCTATATTTAATATTTTAATTTTATAATTATTTTATTTATTATTAATTATATTTTTATATATAGCACTAGATGGGTGGACTTCGCCCAATGGAAATTCTATATATAGTTTCATTATTTTAACACCTATGCACAACAAATTTTTATATTCATTACATGATTTTTCTGCAAATTCACATACAGCTGAATTT
>CAJVPU010000793.1:0-15418 GCA_910591775.1 Dentiscutata heterogama | reverse complement strand
TATAATTTGAATATTAGTTATTAGCTATACTTCGTACTTCTATAGCATATATTTTCTTATATTGATATCATATTTTATTGTATTAAATATTATAACTATCACATATTATTAATAAAGAAACCATTTACAAAAGAAAAACCATATTGACAAAATAATACCAAGTAAATTAACTAATCGTTTAAAGTTAATTAGTATACTTAATTGTAACCACTACTGGACTAAAGTCGTAACTACCAACAGAAATGAATTAGCACATACTTACTGTATAAAGTTTCTAAAAATAGCTACCTTAGAAGACATACTATATTGTGACCAAAGTATTAACAATTAAATGATAACAATAACAATCAAACATATAACAATCAAAAGTCAATAAATAAGAATAATCACCAACCTCGCAATTTTGAGAACAATCCAACTAATAACATTCATAATATTAATAATTTTAGCCTCAGAACAAATAAACAGAACAAAGACAACAATACTAGCAAACATAATTGTAATAAGCATACCAGCTACCTCAATACCAACAAGCTTCACAACAACAACAAGTACTACAACAGATAAGAATATGCCCACAGAGAACAATTAAAGCAAAACAATAATAACAATAATTACTGCAATACAAAGCTCTGATAACAACACCATTAACTTACCATTATTAGCAAAAATATTGGGAATATTAGCAACAATACTGACAACAATAATATCAATATTTATATTTTGTATCAAAAGAATAACAACAAAATACAAATGCCAACAAAAGACAATTAAAAGAAAAAACTTGTATAATCATTAAGGACAACAATTCAAACTGCCACATTATAACAATATAAACAATACAGACCCATTTGACATCGAACAATTAAACAGCTCGCAGTATTATCAAAGACAACATAGAACAAAGTAAATGCAAAAACAAACAATAGCCAAAGCAGCCTTAATACTAACAGGAATAGTAATAACAACAATATTAATAATAGCCTTATTATTATCACTACTGTACATACAAAACATAATAGCTATATCAATACTTGAAACAATTGCAATAATTAGAATATTTATAATAATTCATACCGCATTGACACCATATGACAACAATGTTATAAACAATATCAACACCAACAATCAAAGACCCTAACAATAACATAAACCCTATAACAAACCCTGTAGCATTCAGACTATTACTGACATTAATAATATTCATACTATTATATATAATAACTATTCTAATTATTTGTTATATACTACAATGATACAAAAAAAGTCTATATAAGAACTACTCTATGACTACAATATAATCAATCAAGATGCTGTTAAATGCAAAATATAAATCAACAAACAACAAGTTATCAAGACCAAAATCTAACAACTATAATCTCTATAGTATTAATACTTACTAGAATAGCTGCTATAATACGTGTATTAGCAATAGTAATTAAGTGCATAGTAAAGAAAAGAAGAAAAAGAAACAACAAAAAAATAATAGAATACCAAGATCTCACGAAGCACCAAACAAACCATTACCACACATACCAGGACTACCACCAAAAAAATTAAGAAAAATCACATTACTAAATATAGACCCAGATGAGAAAAGACAAATAACAAAATACTTAACAAGACAAAACCACACACTATGATTATTTGGAGATAGTATTAGACCTAATAAATAATCATATTACTAATATTAGCATACTTAGTAATACTTGGACAAGCCCAACAATTCTTAACAATCATGATACTAACTATAACACAAACAGTAATAGTAACACAGACCAGAATAACTACTGTATACCAAACATCAATATCAACATTAATAGTAATACTAATATACTTCTAAGACCAAAATATAACAACTCAAGACATAGCAACTGTAGTAGGAATAGTAGTAATAATATTAATAGTAGTATATATTAAACAAAGATATAATTAGGAAAATAAAAAGAAACAATTAGACTTTATAAACGCAAAGAATGACCAAGTTTTTACTGATCTAATAACAATAGTTACACCATCAATGAATTAATATCAAGATCGCTACAAGAAATAGCAGAAGATCTAGAAAGATAAATTAAAGAACAACAAGAAGAATTAGAATATAAACACTTAACAAAAACGAAGAGACTAAAAACAACAAAATCAAAATGATTGTTAATAATAAGAAACCAACTATGAAAGAACTGATAATAATATTTATAATATTATTAATTCGAAAAAGAGACAACGAATTATATATACAAGGTATTGCAGAATCATACAAAATTAATATCAGACTATATTAGAACAGACCAAAAAGAAATACAGAATACAACTAGTAAATAAACCAACCCTGGCTGATTAGACTAACAGATAGACAATTAGAATTTTGCCTAATCTAATATCCAAAAAGACTATATGTAGACAAACAAATATTGTGGCTAAAAAATGAATTCAAAAGAATATTTGAACTAGATATACAAGCATACCTCTCAGTATTAACAACCTTTGAAATAATAGCAATAAGAAAAATAGTACAAAATTTAAAAACTCTAGAAAACATATATAAGAAGAAAGTATAAAAGAAACAAGCAGTAGCCCAAAAAGATTACTTTCCAAAACTAAGAGATATATTAACATATCTACAACTAGGACATATATCAAAAGACAGAAATCTAATAAATAAAGGATTGCAATTAGCAAACTTAACCCAAGAAGACTATAACCAATTCTGCTTTAATGCACAAATTAAACTACACTTTATCAAAGAAATATAATGCCTGTAATTATATTTCCAGACTTAGAAAAGATCAACTTTCTAACAATGATGGGAGGAATGAAGTTCAATGGAAGAAATTGAATACAATTTCAAAACCAATTCTTACATGCTATCAAAATACATATATCAGAAGAATTACTAACCTTAGGATACTTTAAAGAAGATCCATCAAATGAATACCAAAGAGTAAATGACAATGCTGCAATAGCTACAAATATTGAAGAAGACAATAAATAAGCATTTAACACAGGATTTCACAAAAGAATGATAAAAAATTAGTACATTCATACTTTGAATATACACAATTCACTGAATATGAATTGCATAAAAATGATATTGTATGCTTAAACCCATGCAATATATATGCAAATACACAAGGACTAGGAAGAAGAAAATGTACACATGACTAGGAAGCAACATGTGATGCAACTGATAATGTATTTACTATCAAAGATAGTACCAGATTAAAAACAGTAACAGGACTAAATGTAACATTTGGAAATAGCTATAATGGAGCAAGAGGACAATCAAATCTAGTATATGAAGATGCTACAACTGGAGGAAATGCAAGATTGAGACAACTATCATTAAGACTATGGATGGACAATAAATACATAACTGCACAAAACATAGTAGATAAACAAAGAATATTTGAAGAAATGAGATTTGAACCAACCTATACTAAAGAATCTGATGAAGCTAGAATCTTTAAAAACCTATTTATAAAAACTAAGAAAATTACAAAAATAGATACAACATATGAAGAAGAATTACAAGTAATACTCGATAAGATGTTACTATCAGGATGACATGATTTAGAAGACTACAGAAGCTAAATAAAGTTAATAAATGATAATATTAGAACTCAAGAAGCATTTTTTGAAGCATTAATCTGAGTATATGAATACTACAAAGAAGGAAATGTAGAAAAATACTTTAGAAGCAAAAATGAAGAAAAGCAAACAAATTATCTAAATAAAAGAGAGTACTTTAACAAAAAAAAAGACAGACAATTTGGAAAAAGAGAATATGGAATAATTAACCTTGCAAATTTAAGATACTATTTATGTTATCAAAAAGGACACTATATGTCAAACTGCTCAAAGAAAAGAAGCTATAAAATAATATACAAAAAAGATGACAGAAAGAAATATAAAAATAATAATTATAAAAAAGACTATGGAAACAAAAACTATAACAAAAACAAGAAAGATTTCAAAAAAGAATACAAACACAAAAAGAAAGAGTATCAAGATAGAACAAACAGATGACTATCAAAAGAAGAAAAGAATAGACTCAGAGAAAAGCTTAAAAAGAAAATATTTGGAAAAAATAATGAAAACTACAAGAAGTGCAAAAAAGACTACAAAAAACAAGAATTCAAAACTGGAGAATACAAACCAACAAACGTGTATAACATATTTGGAATACCACATAGTAATGTTAAAGTACCTGGACTTAACAAACCCAAATTCAAACAATACTGCAGACATTGTAAAACCAACACTTATTCAACTACAAACTGTTATAAATACTGAAAAGATGAAGAAGGAGTAGAAGACCCTATGATATTTAATTTTGAAAAACAAAAATACAAACAACAAATATATTCTGTTAAAAAAGACAAAGAAGAATATAAAGACTTCCTAGCATATAAACAACAATTAGAAGAACTAACCAAAGAGCAAAATTTTGATGAATCAAGCAACTCAAGTGATAATGACAAAGAAGAACGAGAAATAGCAAACCTAGAAACAGACTTGAATAATATCACATTTTAAAGACAAAGAAGATGAAGGCATTTATAATAACTATTTTTATGGAAATGAAAATAATTATTTCTAATAGGAGCATGCCTAATACTTATAAACAACTCCCAAATGAACTAGGCTGTATTGGAGAGTACAATACAATTCATATTGAATGCATAAATATGAAATTACTTGCAGATTTAAATAAATCTTCCTGTAATAAAAACAATATATATGAACCTAGTATTAAGAGATCTAAAGAAATATATATTAATAATAAAGATATAAATATTGGACCCAAAATACTAACATGTACTTTGCCAAAAAATATAAAAATATAACCTTTCCAAAACAAACAGTATTAAATAAACTAAAATCCAAAGAAGCAAAAGGATTTTATCTAATAGCATTAATAAATAATATATCTATGAAAATAAAACTAGATAAAGGATCAACTAACATCTGAATAGGAATAAATCATGCTAAATTACTCAGACTAGACCAGTTAATAACCAACCCAGTACTAGCAGAAGTGGTAGGCAATAATGTTAAAATATTAGGCAAATTAGTAGTCAACATAAAAATAAATGAATATCTAATACCAAAAGTAAAGATAGATATCCTAGATACAGAATCAAAATATATCCTCTTAAGCAACAAACATCAGATGATGATAGAAATATCCAAAGATCCAATAATACAACAAATCCTAATTAACAATAAACTAGTCATAAATCAACATATGATACTTACAAGACAACCTAACTGGACAAATAGCAAGAGTGATACTTTATATAGGGATTCACTAGGAGACTCTGTGATCAATTATGTTGTTTCTAATGACTCAATTAGTTCCTATCCTGAAGTATTCTCATATCACCAACTGCTTCGCCATAGTAACTTAAAGGCTCGCAGATTAAAAATAATGAATACCTGAAATTATTGCCAATAGTAGGCTTAAACTCAGAAAAAATTAATAGTTTAGTGAAAAAAGCAAACAAAAAGAAGTATAAGGTGCCCAACATTAGTAAAATACCTCTAAAATCAAATGAGAAAAATAACCATAATAAAACAACCCCGAAACTTGTAAAGAAAAAGATATTTAAAAGACTACCTGTTAAAGTATTACAAGAAATTAAATATATGACTAGATAATCTCTTAAGAGTGTTAGGATAAAGTGTGTTACAGAAATGTAAGCCAGAGGATTTAAATGGATATCCCCCATAGTTGGGTGCAGATATGGCAGCTAGTGTAGAACCTAGGGCAGACTACTTAAATAGGCAACCAAAAGTTGCATGTATGGCTATTCGTACTCTCGTTAGTTAATAATTAGAGAGCTTAAATAGGTAATCTCCTAGTTAGGTTGCAGGTATGGTGGCTAGTGTAGAACCCAGGCGGACTACTTAAATTAGGTACCAAAAGTACACGTGTGGCTAGTTGTATCCTTGTGAAATTGATGTAATATCGTATTTATCTGAATAAAGCTAAGTGCCGGAGACCTAAGTGATCACCTTAATATTAAAAAAAAAATATATATATATATATATATATGACTAGAGAATAGTTTAACAAGAAACAACCAAAGTACCAACTAATTATGAAAGGATTTGTGGATGAAAATGCCTTACAAATATGTGAACAAAATAGAAAAAGAAAGAAATTAATAGAAATAACAACAGATAGACAATGAAATAAAATAGTACAAGCAGTTATAGAAACAGAAGCAAATATTATCTAAACCTTTGTACAGTATATATCTATAAAGGGAGAATTTAAAAATAAGGCTTATAACAATTTTGTAACCTTATAAAGAGAATTGCCAGATATTCAGAATAATATAAAAATCATTCAAGAAAACAAACAAGTATAATTGAAGCTAGTTATACATGCTTCAATGGGATTAACAATAAGTGGTAATCTCCTTAATAAGCAAGGAGAAATAAATTGGAGAACTAATAGGATTATACAAGAAATACAAAGAGTACATAATATAGGAGCTAGAAACTATTTACTACACATAAGAACAACAAATAACTCAGACCCTAAAGAAATAACCAAGATCTTAAGACACATCCTCAAATATACCTGTGCCACAGATGTAGTAATACTATTAGAAAACTCTGTATCAAATAAGTATTACAGAGCAACCTTTGAAGAGTTGCTTAAAATAAAAGGAAGTATTTCCAAAGAAGAAAGATATAAAAAAGATGAAACCGGTAAAGCAATAGACTGGATAAGACTATGTTTTGATACACAGCACTTTTTCATAGCTGGATCAGGAAGAAACCTCAAGGACTATCTCAAAGTAATTGAGAAATATGGAAAAGAAATACAATTACTACATATAAATAATGTAGTTTATGCTAGAAAACAAAAAACTAAGGCTGGCCAGATGATAAAAATAAAAGCAACAATATTTGAAAGTAGACAAGATATCAATAAACACCTGCTAAATAGACAGCTGCCACAAGAAATATTTAGAGAATTAGTAAAAAAAATGTATACAAGTAAACTGGAAATATACAAAAAACTGACTTAGATAAAAAAGAACAAATAAATAAAGTACAGACATTAAAGCACTATACAAATAACATACTGCCAACTGACAGAGAGCTCGACAAATATTTAGAACAAAGAATCAAGGACTTGAATAAATGGGACCCAAAAATGTGAATACAATTCAATGATTTATTACCAGACAAAATATATAAATACAAAGAGGATCTGATAGAATATATTACGCAAGCTATGGTAAACCTAAAGATAGAATGACAAGAAAAATATCAAGATCTACAAGAAGAAGCATCAAGAAAAAAAATACATGATGAGAAAACAGGAAGAATAGCCCATGAAATAAACAGAGGTAAAGAAAAATAGTCACTACAAGTAGGACTGACAAAAGCAAAACAAATACCCAAAATACTGGTAATATCCATATTCTCTGGAATATTGAATACAACGAAGAGAAATCTTGAAGAATTAAAAAAAGAAAAAGATAAAAATAATACTAAAGAATTTACTAAAGATCTAGAGAGATTAATAGAAGAAATATTAGATATAGAAACAGAATATAATAAAATAAATAGAATAAACTTTAAAGAAGTACATAAAACAGTAGAACGAATAAAAAGTATACCAACATTATCGACAGAAGTTAAAAAATTTAGAGAAACAGAAAGAGAACAACTGTTCAACTTTCTAACATAGTATGATGACCAAAAACTAATAACAAAAGGATCAATAAAGAAACAACTAAGAGCTAAAGAAGAAGAGTATTAAGTAAATATTAAAAAGTCACTAGAAATAAAAAATAAAGACTTTAAGAAACTAGATGAATTTGATAAACAAGCCATTATACAGACCCTATTAACTACATCTGAAATGGAAAAAGATGATGAAATTAGAAAAAAGCAAATCAAAAATACTTTGATTTTTGTTTAATAGATACAGAAAACAAATCGCCCAAGAAAATAACGAATGAAGAAGAATTACTTAAACAACTAGTAAAAGAATCTAAACAACAAAAAGAAATTCAAAAAGAAAAAGATCGAAAAACAGACGAACTATATAAAAATATAGATAAAAACAGTGATACTAGTAGCATACTAGAAGATAAAGCATATTAAAAAGATTTTGAAGAATTTAATAAAAAATTAACCTTACAGAATAAGCCTGGAGGCTCATCTGTAGAGCCATTAAATAAACAATTAACTAAATCGCAGAAAATCTTAAAACAAATAAGAAGTTATAAATATGGAACCAATAAACCATGGAGGTATATAATGAATAATTCTTCTAGTGAAAAATCAGTCAAAAGTGAAACATTTAGAGATGATGAACAATTAATAAGAAATATAACAATGGGACTAATAGGAGAAAATGAAGAAAATCAAACATTTATAAATACAGATAGTATACCAAGTATAGAACCATTAGATCCAAAAATACAGAAAATAATAGATGACCAAGATAAATATAACCAAACCTTTAAAGTAGAAGCAAACAAATACCTAAGAAGAAAAGGTAATATAGAAATAGTACAACCAATAGAAAGACCAAAAGTAGTTGAATCATCACCAACACCATCCTTTATAACAAAAGGAATAGATGTCGTAACAGGACTATTTAGAAAAGATAATAAAGATCTAGAGAAAAATGTAATAAAAGATCAGGCTATAACCTAAATAACAGAACCACAAGATGAATTTCAAAGAAAACAAAAAATATCCTTTGAAAAATAACAAAGAATGTTAATAGAAGATTATAAAACTAAACTTAAAGAAGAGAAAAAAAATTAGATGAAAAATATAAAATAATACAACAATCAAAACAACAAAATGAAGGACCATCAGTAGCAACTGACTACAACAAATGCTATAGAAATAGGAATTAATGAAGACTCAAACTCATCATACTTCAGACCAGTTCAAACAAGATCTGCTACACTGACAACTAATAGCAAAGGAAAAGGAGTAGAGTATGGATATAAAATCAAAAATATAGAATCAAAACTAATAGAATTTAAAAAAGGAATTAAATTGAAAATATATGAAGAATTAGGACATATACCTAATAAATACAGAAGATTTATAATACCAACTTTAAGAATGGGAAAACCCCTAAAAACAAAAAAAAATTATGTATTGCAACCAAATACATGAACTGCAATAAAAATAGATAAAAAAGAAAATTACCTAGTGATGATACCATTACATATAGCAAAAAAAGGAATATATGTACAAAACAGATTAATCAATGATTGGACAATCAGAATGATTAACTATACGAATAATCCAAAAGTCATATGAAAAGGACAACATATTGGAAATATAAAAAAAGTAAATAATATTATTAAAATTAAAGAACTTTGTGAAACAAACAAATATAGATATGATATGAAAATAGAAGAAAAGGACTTAACCGAAAGAGAACAACTTGAAGTATTATTGAAAAATACAGATGAAAGGTTTAAAAAAACATTAAGACCAATATTTATTAAATATATGGATATATTTAGAATGAAGAAAGAAAAAGAAACAGTATTCAATAAAAAATACTTTGGAAGACTTGGAGAAGTCGAATTAGAATTAAATATATCAGAAAATGAAATATCATTGAATCATAAAAGCAGACCAATAAGAAATTACTCAGAAGACCAAATAGAACAATCGAAGAAACTATATAAAGAACTAATAAGTTCAAATATAATAGAACCATCAAGAGCCGAATAGATGGCACCATTAGTAATAGTACCAAAACCTGATAGAAGCTATAGAGTAGCAATAGACTATACTATGCTCAACCGATACCTCAAAAAAGATCTATTTGAAATACCAAATATACCTGTAATACTCCAACAAATAGCAAGACAGAAAATATTCTCATCCTGTGATTTTAAAAGTGCCTATTATCAATTTTTCTTAAAGAAAAGTGATCAAGATAAAGATACTGCGTACTTTCCAGAAGTAGGAAAATTTAGATTCCTAAGATGCCCAATGGAAATTAGCAATGCATCTGCATTTATGATGAAATACATGTTTAAATTATTAGAAAATTTAGATTTTGTATTTGTATACATGGATGATCTAACGATAGGAAGCCAGACATATAATGAACACATTTTATATATTCAAACAGTGTTTGAACGTATCAAAAAAGCAGGCCTAACCCTCAAGGCTCAAAAATGTGAATTTATTAAAACAGAAATAATAATACTAAATTATAAAGTATCATATGAGAAGATCTCACCAAATCAAGTTAAAATTAAAGAAATACAAAAAATCAAACCACTGACTGATAAGAAAGAAGTACAACATTTTACGAGATCAATAAATTATTTCAGAAGATTCATACCTAAATTTGGAGACATTGCAAAGCCAATATATGATTTATTAAAAAAGAATCAGAAATTCGAATGAACACAAGAACACCAAAAAGTATTTAAAATATTAAAAGATAAAGTAATAAATGCTATATCCCTGACTATCTGAAAAAAGGATATCAATTAATAATAAAAACAGATGCCTCAGATAAAGGAATTGGTGCTATACTCAAACAAATAAATCCAAAATTTGCATATTATAAGACTATAAAAGTATGAGAAAATAGAACAAAAGATAATGAAGATTATACAAAATCTGAAGAAGAAATAATTAAATTGGCATCACACATGCTCAAACCTAATGAACAGCTATGGGGAGCTACACAAAAAGAATTATATACCATATACTTTTACTTAAACTATTGAAACCATTATATTAAAACACAAAATGTAATCATACAAACTGATAGTACTAGAATCAGTGACTTATCTAGAAAAATGCCAAGAAATGGAACTATAGAAAGATGGCTTATCAAACTACAAGACTTTAATTAGACTATGGTAAAGATGTTACGGTCTAGTCCAGTCCGGTTCTGGTCCAAAAGACTAGTCTAAGTTGTGGACTGCGGACTGGACCATGGTTAATAAACCGGTCCTATAGACTAGTTCATTAAACAGTCTGGTCCAAGACCAGTTTTGGGCTAATTTATTTTAGCCAATAGAAATTCAGAATTTTCACCTAGTACACATGTACATACGTAAATTACAATATCTTGATATCTTTTAACAAAATGATACTAGCTAAGAAAACTTTATTCTTTTACTTTTTTTTTGCTGTATATTAAAGATAGATCAGAATTAATAATTATATACAAATTGTACAAGGTAATAAATATTATTTTTTATATACCTCTGGGGCAACGAACAAACTATCGTTATTGCTTTCAAATGAATAAAAATACCAGTAATGTTAAGTTCAGAAATGTTAAGATTTATCAAAGGCCTCCAAAAGGATAAAAGGTATGTATACTTACTTCTGTAATATATTAATTGTTTTGCTATTGAAACCAGAGTTACTATATGTTTTTTTCTTGTATTTGCTATTTAATAATTGGGGTGAAGTCAATAGAAATGAAACAAATTTATTAGATAAATTTGTCCTATTTCTATTAACTTTACCCCAATTATTTATAAAAAAATTTTTTGTAGTGATTTAACTTTTGGTAAAATTCACATATTTAAAATCATTTTTAAAGATATTTATATGCTATTATTTCTTATAAGCAAAGATAAAAGATACAATATATATAATGATACAACTTTTACAGGAAATTTTTTTTTTTTTTAATTCAATTTTCACCCACTCCATTACTAATCCAGCTTTTAACACACAGACATACTCTTGCTGTTTCTGGGTGAAGGCGGTTACAAGTTCTTGAAATAGTATTGCCAGCTATCAAAAAAGCATATTAACATGTAACGCTAGTAGCTTGAATGCTAAGGTAATCAGATGCCATTTTTGATAAAATTAGATAAGCTTTCTGATTCACTTTCCACCAATCTAGTGGGTTGGTATCTTCTTCAACCATATCAAATATAAGGTAATTGTCCAATTCATTGGTATCCATGGTTGATGATTCTTGCCTCAAAGTATTTTTAACTATATAATTAGAAATCACAGGTTCTTCTATTTCTGGTTGATTGTGCATGTTCCAAAAAAATTTTCTTGTAGTTTTGATCAGACTTTCTGGAACATTGTCAGAGGTTAGTAAAACTTGTCTATCTTTGTGGATGTATTGATTTATAGCTTCTTGAATAGCTTTCTTAGCATTAGCAATATCTACTATATCAAATATTTTTAATTTAGCACGAGGATCAAGAATAGCAGAAATGATAAAAGGTTTATCTATTATGCTTCCATATTCTTCTATTTTTCAGTTTATTGATGCTACAACTCTATTTTGAGAAAATCTATCTTGCTCAATAAATATATTTAAATAATCTTAAATACTTAAAAACACCAAACGTATATCACCTATAGTTGGATATGATGCAGCTGAAAGCAATTTTGTGGCAGTTTCAAGTAGTTCTAGTAAGGCGAGTATATTCTAAAAATTAAATTAATTTATTATATTTAGTTTATTATATATTTTTATTTAAATTATTATAGATTTTATACACCAAATTCAGACATATTAGTAATAAATATCAAGTAAAATTTCAACAAATTTTGATTATGGTTGTTCTCAAGCAGCTCCTTTGATGTAATTTGCTAATGATCGAGATATTGCACAATTGTTTTGATTAATCAAAATTAATCAAAGTAGTGTTACGAATTGGGCAAAAAATCATAATCAATTAGTTAGTTAAAAATTTTTAAAAAATTGATTAATAGTTGATTATGTTTAACTAATCAACTAATTAATTAATCGATTAATCAATTAATCAGTTAATCAATTGGTCGATTAGTTGATTAATTAACTAATCGATTAGTTAAATATCTAATATGTACTGTATAGTATATATGATCTTTAATTTATTCATAGCAGCATATATTGGTATATAGACAACTAATCGATTAACCAACTAATCGAATAATCAATTAATTAGTTAATCAATTAATCAATTAGTTAAAAATCAATTAATCGATTAATCAATTAGTTAGTTAATCGATTAAAATCGTGTTTGTAATAGTCAATCGATTAGTTGCCAACTCGATCAACTAATCGATTAATCGATTTTTGATTCATATCACTAAATCGAAGTTAATTGAAATAATTTTTTATAAAATTTAACTGAAAATTTATTGAGTGAAATGTAGATCTTAGCAATCAGAGTAACTCTATATAAAAAAAAAAAAATGGTTGTTTGATCTAGGTTTTTTTGATCAAAATGATTAAACATGATCTATTTTTTAGCCAACTATATTATTTTATTAATCATAGAGAGAGGCACTTGAGAACACCTATATTTGTCTGAATCGAGTATACAAATTTATATAATAGTTAGAGATATAAATGCAATGCTATAACTTGTTATAATTATAATGAGTTATAGCAAAAAACTACAACTAATTATGACAAGCTACAGCTTTTATTTATATCTTTAATAATAGTAATTTTATACTTTTAAATTTTGTTGTTATGAGGTGTGGCGATCTAGTGTAGTGGTTAGGTTGTCACCTTCACCAAGTGGCAAGTCAAAAGTTCGAAACCCACCAACGGCGAAAATTCGAATAATTACCTGTGTTATGGCAACTATCTTCTGTCGATCAGTTGGGATAGAATACCTGTAACTACAGTCGCACCAGCATGACTGGCAGGTCTGGGGCATTCGTGCAACTTTGGGTTATACAGAGGAATACAAACCGGCAATGGGTGGTGCAAACACTTGATAAGTCCCTAGGTCACGTAAATCCATAGGACTGGGAGGATAGGAGCCCATTTGTGAAGACCTGAGTGAAGAGATAGCACAAATCTTTAACAGTACTACTGTAAAGGCTAGACCCAGAAAAAGAAAACTGAAGTGGAAGAACCAGACAGAGCACAATCGGTTTGTGGTAAAGCCAATTCACCAACTAGGCTGCCAGGTTAACCAGAGGAAAAGGTCATAGCAGAGCTGATGAACCAAGGACAGGTCACAGTCCTTTTGAGCCATCTGGATTGGTAGTCTAGGACTAAAGCAGAGAGGAACCAAAGTACTGGGGATATGCTGTGAGGTGGGTACCGGGGTTTGGGTGAACTTTGCAAGGGCATAGCCCTGTTGATAGGACCATAGAGTGGGAAGGTTGTTGACAGGGGGGCATCTTGAGCCTTGCTACTGGGTGACAGTACTCATTAAATTGGATACGGCCTGGGTTCCTAGCACAGAAAGGGAAACCAAATATCAAGTTAGACGGCACCTTGGTGTACGAGAACTTATGGGGCCAACTGTGGAGTGGGTACAGAAGATCAGAGGGTTTAAATAGAAAATCTCCTAGCAGGTTGCAGGTATGGCAGCTAGTGTAGAACCTTTGGGTGGACTACTTAAATAGGCAACCAAAAGTTGTATGTGTAGCTAGTTGTATGCTCATCAATGTACCAAAAAATATTTGTAAATAAGCATATAAAAACACAATAAAGTGTTAGCACCCATGACATCAGTTTAAAAAAAAAAAAAAAAAAAAAAAAAAAAAAAAATTTTGTTGTTTATTATCATTTGGATATAGTAAATGAATAAAAGAGTGGTCCACAGCAAGTAAATTAAGAGCTGTTTCCATTTTTTTATTTTTTGCAACATATAAAAGGTGCTATTCTACCTGGTTTCGACATCCAACTCAGGCTTAAGATATAGAATTCCTTTAAGTTTACACAGTCTATATAGGTCATCACAGAGACGAATCGATACTTTGATTTTAGCCATTAAATTCCTGATCTTATTTACTAAAGCATCAACCATTTCTAATCCTTTTTTCGTAGCCAAGTTGAGAACATGAGCGGCACACCTATAGTGTGAAAATCCTATATTATCAAATTCATTTTGCAGCTCTTGGGTGATTAATCTTCTACAAACAATCATGGCCGCCTTGTTATCTATAGTAAGTGCTAGTGTTTTATCCTTGATATTAAAATGAGTGAGAAATTGTTAATAGTATCCAATATATTTATTCCCGTATGTCTATTATTAAATAGTATAATATTTAGAAGAAAATGACACAGTTTCCAATTAGTATCAACATAATGAATTGTTACACCAAGAAATGCTTCAAAATTTAAAGATGTCCACATATTAGCTATCAAAGAAACCCTTTCAGAAATTTGAAAAATATCATTCATTATCCTATTTCATTTATTCTCAAATATATCCATGATTTTTGCTTTTACAGTTTGTCTTGTAGGTATCATATATCTAGGATCGAGGAAGGTAATAAACTCCTGAAAATATTGATTATCAACAACAGTAAATGATTGTTGATCGATTATGATCCAGGTAATTAATTTTTTATCTCTTTTTTTTTGTTCTTCTTCGTTATACGGATCAGTTATTGGAAAGCGGAGAGTAGTTTGACGTTTAGCTGGCACAATAATATTATGTCCACTAAGATGTCT